>VOQJ01012266.1:0-18029 GCA_015052665.1 Apistogramma diplotaenia | reverse complement strand
CCGACTGCAGCGGCAGCACCAAACCCCCAACCACTCGTAAATGAGCGTCAGCCACATTTCCCTGAAAAATACTTCAAAGTATCATATCCCTCGCAGACAGAGGTGCTACAGGCTCCTCTCTCACTCGATGTCTAGGTATTGAGTTAAGACTCTGTTTGATGACCCACGGGCTCTTCTTTGTGCATCTCTGTTCCAAATCTGCTTTGTTTTTGTCTCACACACACATACGAAGTCTAGTTTTAGTGCGTTTCGCTTATTTTCCCCCCTGCAGCTTATCCAACACGTGAACAGCCCATGGTCACTGCCACTAGAGCTTCTCCAAAGGCTATTTTTACATATGTTTAGCCAATTAAGCAAATATGCATTAAAAATAAATCAGTTTCTGTGACAGCTCATGGAAGCTATGAAAACTCCACAAAGATAAATGTGTCTGTGAAAGACTTGCATGTTTCATAACACTTTCATCATCACATTGTGTCAGAACACTTAGAACAATTTGTTTCATTTCCTTTTCTAATTCATTCCCCCACACTCAGTGGATGGGATGCATAATTTGGGAATGAATAATTTGACAAACGGGGAAATATGCTTTTTTGTTTTCTTGCCTACAGTCAAATGAGATTCATGTCTTTCAGCTAAGCTCAGCTTAAGAGCTGCTGGTTGGCAGATTTTGTTTTCCTCGGACAAAAGCCAGACTGTTTCCTCCTTTTTTCACTCTTAATACTGCACAAAAACAGTGTTATCGACTTGTGTTGTTTCCCTTTAAGAGGCTTGCTGCATATTACACACTCACAAATACTGTTGAGGAACATAAAGGACTGTGCAAAAGTCTCAAGCCAGTTTTGCTGGGATAGTGGGAAATAGGTGTGCAAGCACACATGGAAATAGAGTATATAAACTTTAAAGACTTTAAAGATAATTTCTCTGATGAGCTTGAAAGTCAATATTTGCTGTGACCACCTTTATTCTTCAGCACAGTCTGAACTCTCTGAGGCAGCTTTCTTCTCATGTCTTTAAGCAGTCTTCAGGAACAGTTCTCCAGGCTTCTTGAATTACATTCAAAGCTCTTCTGTGGATGTTGCTGCCATCTGTTCTGTTCTCTGTCAACATGATCCCACACTGCTTCAGTAATGCTGAGGTCCAGGCTCTGTGGAGGCCAGTCTATGACTGATAGTGTTCCACTGTGTGTTTTTCTATCCAGCTGTGCTTTTACTGCATTGACAGTGTGTTCGGGGTCATTGTCAGGCTGAAAAATGAAGTTAATGCTTTACAGGTGATATTGAATAATGGATCAAAATTTGACTGCACTTTTTTGCATTCACAATTTTGTCAGTTTTGGCAAAGCCAAATAGATTGTAAATAGAAGGTATATCCCATAAACTGCTGCTAAAGACCCCTTTAAAAAATACAAGAAATTCTAGCAAAATATAGCGACATTACTGTAGCGCTGACTCAAGACATTTGCATGGTACTGTGGAGTAAATGTGCTCAGACCAATCATCTTCACACATACTTATCACTTCCCTTGCTGTGCAATAAACAAGCTAGTGGGCGCAGAGATCCTTCCTGTGTGGACAAAGTCATGGCTAGGACACCCAATTATTTGGATGGGACAGTTGACCATCAGCCAGGTGAAACAGCACGAATCTGAACTAAGCTGCTTTGAAATCTTTATTAACACACCAGGACTTAATGCCGCAGGTAAAACCTCACATTTGCTTTTTAACACGTCACTTCGAAAGCAAGACACAAATGATGGCGTCAAAAAAAGAAGCAATGAGTTAAATAAAATTTTAAAAAATTTTAAATGTGTGAAAAAGTGAAAAATGTCAAAGAGTTCAGGAAACTCTATGATTGCAAACCTTTGCCAGGTGTAGCTGCAGGACTGAGGATCAAGCAGCTCTGATGACTTAATTAAAGTAGTGAAGGAAGGAAGGGTGGAGCGGCAGTGAGAGCATGGGATAAAGATGCTAAAGGTTAGAGTCGGAGAATGTGAGGGGAACACGCAGAGGGGTTTTTGTGTCGCATTAACAACCTTATGTCCCTGTTGCTGTTGGGTTTTGTTTTCTTTCATTCTTTTAATTGAAGTAGTCTGAAAATATGAACAAATACAAAATAATGTGTGACTGACAGAACTAAACCCAAGTCAGTGATCTGTGAGAGTCAGGTTTGCAGAAGGGATACAAAAAAAAGAGTGGAGAGATTTTCTCAAAGAGGCCGTGAAAGACTGTTTGCCAAAACACTCGGACTCCAAACTGCAGGCCGAGACAGCCTGAAGCAATCCTGCAGCTCCAAAACTGTGTACAGACAAGTCAGTCTAAATAAATATTTTGATATACACATTACAGCAATTTTTAAAAAACATGAAGTTTTAGAATTGTAATGTCTGATTGTGGAAGTGGAGCAGAAACAGGAAATTCTGCTCCCTGAGAGAACATAAGATTACATTACTTTTTTTCCCACCACACGGTACTGCAATTTTTAGTAATAAAAAAGTTTTGGTGAATTTTTAGATACATGAACTGGAGTGATCTCAGAATCTGGCTTTGAAGATGAAAGACCCGCTGGTTCAAAGTTTTTTGTTTTTTGTGTTTCTAATGTTTTGCACTCAGGGTAGAACAGGCAGTGATCAGTGGAGAACCCACAGAGACTAATGAGGAAGAGCATAGTAATCCAGTCAATTTTCAGCTTCTTCTTTTTATATGTAAGAAGAAAACGTATTAAATTAAGAAAAAGAATTGTAATTTCTGGGCTATGATGTTCTGTGGGAGTGATTTTTTAAAATTTTATTTTGCAGTTTAGTCCTTTTCACCTCCTAAGCTCTGCTGGACTTTCCTGGTGTTACATAATTAAAATACTCTTAAGCAAAGTACAGCTTAAAATCCACAGAATACTGTCTTGTATAGCCAAAGGTTTCCAGAAGTTACCAATTCTAACAGTCTAACCTACACCCTTTAAACACCACCTGGTGGTGTTCGAAGCATTCACTCCATATTTTAGAAACTTAGAACTTCACAGCATTGTAATATGATATCATACCCCGGACACTTAAAACTTACAAACCTTGTATTGACGAGTTTTGTGTAGAAGCTTTTTTCTCTTTTACCCCTTTGACCCTGCAGTTTGGTCGGTTGGTTGGTTTTTCTTATGGGGTCATCAGGCATTGCTGCTATTTTAATGCATTTGTTATAGCAGAAAGCAAGTGCCACTGAGTTCTATTAAAGTTGAGAGAAGGACGACATCTCTAAAGCTCTCTATATTTATAAATGGGACAGCAGGCCAGAAGAGAAATAGCAGAAGTCTATCTTGTTTTAGGGTGAAATTCTCCTTTAATGTGGAATGTATACTTAGTGAGGTTTCTTAAAAATGTATCAAATCAAAAGGATGTGAAAACCTACATAGTGCCAGGAACTGCAATGAATTTTGAGTTGCATGGTGAAAATTAAGTCATCATATAGATCCTCTGGAAATAAGTGTGTCTTGGAGCTTCCATTTTCACAATGGCAGTACGTTAATAAGCCCTTTACCAAGCAGCCACCTGCAAAATAACTGCATAGACATAACGAAACGACCTGAAAACGGACCGCACAAAATACAGAATGTTGTCAAACTCTGAAATTCTTTGCAGGCTCCAATTTATGCAGCTATAATGCAGTGGCCCAGATTGGGCCCATGGGCATAGCTTCAGGCTGCCGCTGGACAGACAGCCAAAGCTGATGTTGTTGAAGAGTATGAAATAAATAAAACAGAGAATGAGAAACAAGAGGATGAGTAAAAGAGAGAGAGAACAGGTGGAGAGTGTGTGAAATGGACAGGATGGTGGGTAATTCTGTCACAGAGGCCCCTGCTGTCAGGTGCTCCTTAGGCAACATGTGTGGAACCATTTAAATGGACAGGAACAGCAGTTGTTGTGAGAAGGAAGGGTGTGTTTAATTCACTGTGTAACAGCGTTTTCCCACTCTGTGCAAAATTTGAAGCAGTGTTTCTGTCAACTTCTGCTGGCCCCATCCTGAAGGGCTGTACACCAAGCACAGGGGTACTGTGAATATAATCGAGAAAAGGAGTACTCCCTACATAAGAACTTTTTAAAAATATATGTGTAACTGCGTGCTTGGTGGCATGGTAACTAGCAAACACACAGTCAGGCACAAAGACAGTTTTTGTAGTTTTGCCACTGTGTATTACCACAGTGGGCACTGCCTGAAAGTGGAGACTTTCAGCTTTAATTCAAGGAGAGAAACATGCCCATGATCCAAAGCATACCACATTATGTGTCAAACATGGTGGAGGCAGTTTAATGACATGGCCATGTATGGCTGCCAGTGGAACCGGGTCACTGGTGTTTACTGGTGATGTGACTGCTGACAGAAGCAGCAGGATGAACTGTGAAGTGTGCAGGGCTAAACTCTCTGCTCAGGCTCAGCCAAATGCTTCAAAACGGATCAAACAGTGATTCCCAGTGCAAATGGATGATGAACCATAAACACTGTAAAAGCAACCCAAGAGTTTCTCAAGGCAACAAGATTAGATATTCTAGTCACCGTTTCCTTATACTATATTAGGCTGTCCAACTACTTTTGACACTAAAAATTGACACTAAACAGTTAAACCTCTTGAATTCAAGCTGAAAGTCTGCACTTAAATGAGATATTCACTGATTTACAATCCACTGTGGTGGTATGAAGAGGCAAAACTGTGAAATTGGCTTCTTATTCAAACAAATTGAGTGTATGAATCCACAGACATGAAGCACACTTCATAATCTATGGACTAACCCTCAGGACATCCCCATTCTACAGAACATGCCGGCCCCTCTCACATTTCTCTTTCCTAAAGTCTTCACTGAAATATTTGTCGTGCTTCTTCAGCATTAGCAAAACTGAAAATGGCTTCAGTGCTTTCTGGAATATTTGATGGTGCATTGAGAAATGCTAGTACCTGTTTAAGTCCTTGAGCCAGCATGGAGGGAGTGGATAATTTCCCGTAACGCTGTCTCCGTCCCCAACAGCTGCTGTTGAAGTGCCCTAGAGTTACACAATGGACACACCAAAGTGTTCAATAAGCAATTAAAGTGCTGTGATAGTGCTGGACAGTTTCCTGACATGTGTGGATGTGAGACGGGCGCTCTAGGTGATTTTTTTCTGGAAAGGGAAACATAAGAAAATGCTTTTAGTCATCTTGGCTAGAATATATTAGTAGAATTGACAGATTTAGCTACAGAGCAGAAAAGCGGCCCCTGGCTAACCTCTTCATACAGTAAATAAATCAATCAATTTGGGGTCTACAGCCACACACACACACACACACACACACACACACAGTCAAATTCAACTCGTCACACATGCTCTGACTAGACTGTTGACATAATAGTGGTGTTATTTTTGTTTTTGGAAATAGGAAAACAATAAAAAGAGACTAAAATGGCACAACAGGAGGTGAAAGCTAAAGGAAGACAAATATAAAATGTAAGAGGCAGGCTGATTTGGAGCAGTGAAGTCAGAAAGAAGTGAAGGAGCAAGAATTTCTCTCTCTCTCTCTCTCTCCAGGAAAAGGACCAACAAAATAGGGCCAAGCAAACAAGGTTGTAAGTGTCTTTAGGGCAGAGCATGTATGACTGAAGTGGTGGTGGCGGTGGTGGGGGCAGTTGTGATGACCAAACAGCAGAGTCGAGTTCCACTCAGAGAGCTCACACTAATCTGACTCGACATGCTGAACCCAGTCTATTTTTATTCCTTACAAATCACTCCTTTTGCTCGGCACTCGCTCACACCACTTTTTCCTTCATAGTTTATTTCTTGAATCTTTATTTCTCTCGTCTGCTTTACATCTCCGCTCTGTGCATGATAATAAATATCATGCAAATGCTCACAATATCAAAAGCACACAGGATACGTTCACTTTTCATTGGTTCACCTGTTCACTGATTTGCAATCTGTACAATACTGGATGTGATGTAATGCCACAAGATGCATATTTGCAATTGCACATTCAAAATCTGTTGTGATTATGTAATAAACCATTTTAAATCACAATCGCATCCTGCAAATACTGAAGAATTTTTAAAATTTATTTTTAAGCTTCAGTTATTGAATAAAAATTTTGGGTCACCATGAAGCAACTACCTGTAAAAGCTTTACATTATTAAAAATCAGTTCTGTTATGAATGTTTTTTTGAGCTTTTTTTGTGCAACATTCTGCACAAAAATCATCCCCCGAGTTTGGAACATAAATTAATCCACTCTGCACTAGATACATAAAAGTCATGATTATTAAAGTATGGTAATTTATTGTTTATATTTGCTGTTGCATCACTTAAGTTATGCACTGTTACAGACACTGTACAGTTTTTCCGACAAAGCTGACAACTTCGCACATAATATATTAACATCAGGAAAAGTTATTACATTCAGGTACTTATTGAACACAGACTCTGTTCACAAGTGCCCGGACACACTGTCCTTTTTGGACATGAAAACTGAAAAAACATTAAACATGTAGCCTTTAAAACTGGTATTAGAGAAATGCAAATGTTTTACATCATAATTTGAAGTGTTTTTGAATTCATATATCAAATAAATAACAATTTATACTTCATGGTTACAACCCCAACCTGTGTGAACTCCTTCACTAGGACCAACTTCATAATATCAACACCGACTCATGTTATTATTTACTGTAAAATGATATTGTGTTACACGGGCAAATCCAGTTTTGCCATTTGATTTTGCCGTTCATCTGGGGAATGTTTTTCCTGAAACTGGAGACACAGTGATGCAGAATCTGCAGAGAATGCTGACAACAACCAGGCCTCATTTTGGCTTGTCATCACGTTTCCCATAAAGAGAAAATGAATTAGCGCCATTGTCATTTCCATATGTTTAATCCGTCTACGTTCTCTCTTGCACAGAGTGAAGTGTTTACAGGGTACAGCCTATTATAAAGCTGCGTTTCAACAGTATAGTTTCACAATGAAAATATCAGGCCTTGACTGGCCCCCAATATATTTTTTGGGGGCTGATACTGTTCAATCAGACTGCCTGGTCCCATCCAGATGTTTAGGATAGGTTCAGTACAGCCCTGTTCTTTACTATCACTGTACTATTCTGGCTTCTTTTGTCTACTTCCTTATTCACAAAGGGTCGCCACAGTGGGTATGTCTGCATATTTGATTTGGCACAGATTTTTACAAAGGCACCGACATTCCTGACACAACTCTCCCTGGGATTTGTCTCCTCCCAGACTCAAACATGAGATCTTTCATGTTAGGTGAACGTGTTAACAAGTACACTACAGGGCCACTGATGACACTAACATTCGAATAATATTATATTGTCATATAATATTAGAAAATGATAATGTCTCTTTCTTGCTTTGTTCTTTGTCATCCAGACACAACTCCAAGGGACTATTACAAGAGCTACCCAATGGTAGATTACACCCACCGCCAGTCTCCTCCCAACTTCCAGCCAATCAACTTCCACCCCAAGGACAAGCCCTTCCTTCCACCTCCAGATGTCCATGCACCATTGGCCATCACCATCAATGCATCCCAGATCCCCAAACCTAAGATCTCCAAGACCAACACCCACCCACTCACATCTAGCTCAGCCTTCAAAGCATGGGACCCAAGTAAGAGCCACATTCAGCACCCGGCAGTCTCCCACATGGGCCTTGGTGGGCAGCCGCATCACCCAATCCAACAGCAGCAGCACCAGACACTGCACCAGCAGAACAGCCGGCGCCAGGCCTACTCCAACAAGAGGCAGTTCAGCATTGAAACGCTGCCCGAGCTCTTCTCACAACCACTGGGCTACGGCCACTCGCCACATATGCACCCCAAACACAAGGGCCTGGCCACTAACAGCAAAACAGAGGTCACTGTGTGAACATGGGGTGGAATTGGTGAATAGACAGAAGATAAAAAAAAGTGCAGTTGAGGGGAAATGTTCTAATATCTTTTATATCCTCAGTTATAACGGTGTGCTGGAGCAAGCAAATATCGTATCTGGAATTTTTTTAACTCTGCATTTTCCTCTTCATTGTTACCAACGAAAACAATAATGTGAGTAATATTTGTGTACTTTTGCAACCACTGGCTCAAAACAGATTCGCTGCAGATAAGCTGTGAAGGTGGTGGATTGGCTTGTATTTGCTGTGACTCTTTGAACCTGGCAGCTCTTCTAAATAATTGAGTGGCAGTTGGCACAGCCCTCTCCTCCGTCTCCTCTCAAGCCCCTTGTACCTCAGTGACATTTTGCACTGATATGGAGCGCCCCTCCACCATGTACAAATGTTCAAATTCAACTCATACATTCTATTTACCTCCAAAACTAGCCCAGATTCTGACACTGTCAGGAAAGGGGGGTAGAGGAGTGTTTCCCCTAAGACTCTGGCTTCCCATCAGTCGACACAATGCCATTGTGTTGTCAGCTCTCATTGCCCTCCAGCCCTCCGAAGAATGAGATATCAGCATGGCAATTCATACTAGAGAGGAGGGCAGGGCAGTGTGGGAGGGGTTCATCTCATTCCAGGGGCAAGTGAGATGAGAAAGATGAGAAAATCCAAACCATGCACACACGCACACATTACACACTTGTCAAAAAGTACCGAAGGTTCCCAGCAGTGTCAAGAGACCACATGCAACCCCACCTCTATCTGAAATACTGGGCAAATGAAAAAGCCAGCCCTGTGGTTATTTGTCGCAGCATGTCGAAAAGCAAATTTCAGTCACAGTCTCTTGTGATGCAGTGGATACTTTAACCTCTGCATGAAACGGCGGGATGTGTTGCAATACCTAAAAAAGGGGCAGAGGGAACGTCCAGAAATGTCCCTGCAAAGTCAGTGCATTCTCTGTTTGTGTTTCACAAATGCATCAGAGAAAATGCAGCCAGTGATCCACTTTATCTTTGGCTCCATACATTTACAAAGACATATTTTCATTATTAAACTCTGATGATCAGCATCATAGAGCATTCCTGAATGTTCTCAGCATTCGGGATCAACTTTTCCCAGCTGTTTGATGCTTGTGGTTATTTTTACAATGCAGTCACAATCTAAAGGACTGGAACCACTTGACCATGCGCTGCAATTTACTTCCCTCCCTCTTAGTGAAGTGTTCTAACACTAGAAGTTAATAAGTGCTTCCACATATACACAGAGCAGTGTACATCAGTGGATTCCTAGGAGCTGACACATCAAACCAACATAGGCTGCATCAAACTGTTGAATACTAATGCAAAATATTAGCCTGGATTCAATTTAAATCAGGTTTAAGCAAATTGATATACATAGGTGTTAATTTTACATTTAATTAATAAACAGCATGGATGGATGGATGGATGGAAAAAACCCAGATGTTAATCATCAGTTTTCTCCATTGTGCATTCAGCCATTATTATTATAAAATATATTATTATTAACTCAGATTTTCCATTTTAGTTTCTTTTAGAGAAACATTTATTGGATTTTTCATCAAATCTTTACAGTAATATTGACAAATAAAACATTTGCATGACAGTTACAGGCACAATTGATAAATACAAGGAACTAATGGAAACGTGCCATCCTTAAAAGTCACCTGTGGAAGCTGTACCTAATATATTTTCCAGAGGAGTAAATAGAAATATTTTAATCTGTTTTTAAATGAGAAATCCTTGAGTTGTTTGTCCAATAGTGGCTTTTGATGGCTTCAGTATAAAACTGCAACAATGCTTTTAGCCTTTGGAGTCTCTTCCCTCCACGCCACTTATTTTCAATCCCTCCTCCACGGCGTGGACCAGTCCAACAGCCAGTCTGACTCACTGATTGAATTCACCTTCATTTGTTATCACTGGGACACCAGCTATTCCACAGTGCATATGTCTGGCACATGCTACAGCGCATCAGGCAGGTAGTGGAACCTCATCAAACAGCACCGCTTAACAGCATCGCACATTATTTGGCACTTTTTCCTCTCTTTGGCTCTCTTTCTGTCTCTCTTCTCCCATTCTGTATCTCACTTGCTTCCTCTTACTAGTAGTGTGCTATCAGACTTTCTTCTACCTCCCAACCTCCCTATATGTATGCATATCCAGGAAGGGTTGAGCAGTGGGTACCAAGCCCTCTGTCTGGTGTTTGGTCCCCAGTGCTTTGAGCTATTGCAAACCACGATAGCCTCACTGGGTCGTCTTAGTGTGTTTGAGTGTGTACGAGGAGAAAACTAAAATTAATGAGAGAGCCAGTCAAAGCATGACAGGCTCCAGATTTACTTCCTGCTACACCACACGAGCACCCACACAAACATGATTACATTCACACACATACAACAACTAGTATCCACAAACACAAGCTGTGACATCAATGACCAACTGCTTTGCAATATAATATTCATATCTGGAGATTTGCTGGTGCCAGGCTTAAAGAAATGAAGTGGATTTTATGTGGGAGAGATTTAAATTTTTGAGTAGATTTTTATTTTTATTTTTTTACTTGCCAGCAGAAATGTCAGTCAGCCAAATTCCCCAATTTGCATCTCAATTTTATGGAGCTGTGAATGTACACAAGCAAATAAAATGAGCGGCAGAGTAAAAGTTTAACGAGAGAGAATAAAGCAGCAGCAGTAAAATGCTCGCTTGTAATGCTGCAATGGCTTCTCCACTTTACCTCTCCAAGATGTGAAAAACCTGTTAGGCAAGCTGTTGGAGTGGTGCTAGGGACTGCTGGCATGCTTTTGTAATAGGGGATAAGCAGAGAATGGGGATCATGAATACAAAAGCATCAATGGGATATGCATGCTGTGAATATGCATCAAACACATCTGTGCTTATGCTGTCGCCAGCACTGCACAGTAACCACAATGCTGCGGTTTCTCTTTCGCGGCTTCACCATCTCTTTGACTTTTATTCCCTTGAGGTGCCGCATTTTTAGTGGGTCACTTCACATGAAAAGCTTTCTGGCCTCTAAAATCCTCACCGAACTGTTCTGTGAGGTCTCTCCTTAATCATTCGGAATGCATTAGAGGTTGAGAACAAATGAGGAATGACAGCGAGTAAACAAGCAATATGCATCAGTCAAGCAATAAGCGCTAAACCACCCTTGCCCTATCCTTATCGCTCGCTTTCTGTTTGCCCATTTGGAGTCCTCCTCAGAGTTTAAGGATGGGTGGTAATGAGGGCACGGGTGTTAAAGACAACAGAGAGAAGAGCAAAAGAATGAGCTGTGCAGAGGGCTTGAGAAAAATGAAGGAGATGAGATGAGAAAAGAGAAATGGGGCTGCACTGACACAGCTGATATCGCAATGGTTGTTTTTCATTCTGACTTGTCTGGGTGGTCAGAAAACATTCATTCTGGATCTTATCTCTGTGCATTCAAACAACAAGCTATCAAAAGCGTTTTGTAACTGTAGCTGGAAGGCGAAGATGGTCTTTACTCCGATTTGCACAACTACTAAATCAGGAATGGGACCCTGTACTCACTGGGTGACCTCAGAGGTTGTAATGGTTGAGCTAACAAACAGCACGGAGGTTGAACAGAATGCCAGCACAGGCTCCAAGATTCGCAATTAAGGAGAGGAGTTAGTCCTTCAGGACAAACCAGACCCGAGGACAAGCTCCCAGCAAAGAGAAGGAGACTTGCAACTTGGAAGCTTTGCAGAGATTTTGTTGATGCTGTCATGCCTCGCATTGACTGGCTGACAGCAGACACTGTGAATGGCTGCTTCCTGAATAGTTCATTTTGGGAGATCTACATCACAGCTGCAAGCTTGCTGATGTACTGGAAAACAGTGACACCTTTCAGTGTTAATTTCCCGACGGACGCCAAGCACTGAAGGATTTTCTTTTTTCATCAATGCTGGATGGACTTTAATGACTCCCTTCAAGCAAAAGACTTAACTAGACTGAAAAATCCTCTGATGAGCCACAGTTTTGCCTCTGTTGTGGACAACAGAAATAGCTGGACACACGTACACACACACACACACACACACACACCTGAAACAAGACACAAGAGCCACAGAGGTATAACACTAATTATATCCTAAATACAAAGTCTACAACTTTGTGGTGTGACGCAGGACCAAAACCCTTGAATCAGGAGAAACTGAGTACACCTAACTGATGCTCAAACATCCAAAACAGTGAGAATGCTGGGACTGCTTTGGATCATCAGCTTAGAGTGAACTTACTCAATCTCTCCTGATCACGACAGACTGTGGCATTGCTCGCTCGAGTCAGAGCTAACTGACTGTTGTTCATAAGACTTCCTCTCTATAAAAGATTGCAAGTATTCTACTACAGGTTATCTGAATGCAACCTGGTAGACATACTTGGGCTCCACGATCCCGAGCAATATATAGATTATGTTGTATGGTTCAGTTGTTTCTTTGTTTTCTGTCAGTTTTTGTACGGTGTTTTTCAATGATTGACCAACAGAAAAATTTTAAAGTGCTTCCAGACTTCATGGCCGCACACCCTCCTCCCCCTCGCAGTCACCTGGCACATGCCATACAATGTGACGTCAAGTAATTGAATTACATTATATGCCATGTGTTTGAAGCTTGTATGGTATACATGCACTCATGTATTTAATGTTAAATGATATTGCATTGTATCCAAGTGCTTTGCCAACACACTAGCTGAAAGTGAAAGGAGGATTCAGTGGTTTCTTGTACAGCTTTCGCATCTGCAAAAAACAAAAAAAGAAAAAAGAAAAAAAAGTAATGCGTTGTCTCATAATAATTTGTAATAGGCAGCAATAGGCTGCCTTGGATTGCTATGTATTACTTGTGTTTATATGTATCCTATACCATTTGTCTGCTGTGAAATTTGTTGACTACTCAGCTTACATAAGGGCTTTTTATAGGTATAAAAAAGCAGACTGGGCAATCTGACGTCACTCTGTAAGTCAAGACAAATTCCTCCAGATTTTTCTTTTTAATGTTTGTTTGTTTTTTTAGGGATGAAGGGGTATGAACATAATTTTCATGCATACAAAATGCTATATAATAAAGTTTTGATTGCCGAACTAAAATGTCCATAGGCACTCATAATACATTGGCCCATGTGTCTTGTTTGAATAAATCTTTCAAGAAATATAGCGTTTGTTAATCGTACCTGTGTGTACTGGCTGTTTCTTTCCAGGAGTGCTGTGTAATTAACACCTTTTCACACATTAATAAAGAAGGTGATTTGCACACAAAACTTACAGTCACGGTAAAAAGACAGTGAAAAGGCTTTTCATTCCAAGGTTTTACAGAGCAGGACATAATGAAAATGATCTGGACCTGAGCAGGTCTTTTATTACAACCTCTGATGAACTACAAAACATTATATGTTACACTGTATCTCTATTTATTTAATAAAAAATGAATGAAGAAGCAGTGTATGAAAAAAATATTGACCGTGATTCAGTGGCTTGTAGAAACACTTTGTGGGGGGATTTTGGCCCACTCTCCATTACAACAAAGCTTCTTTGTACTTTCTGGGCATTTATTTATGCATAGCTCTCTCACTGCAGCATTTCAGTCAGGTTGAGGTCTCTACTTGGACTGGGTCATTGTATTATTTTTGTCCTTTACAGTCATTCTGTTGTAGATTTGCTGCTGTGCTTGAGATCACTCTTCTGCTCTCTGACCCAGTTTTGGCCAAGCTTTAGTTGTCAGACAGTCTCACATTTGACTCTAGAATACTTTGGTATTCAAGCCAAAATGATCACCCCTCCACCACGAGGCTGACAGTGGGTATGAGGTGTTTGTGCAGATCTGCTGTGCTTGGTTTTTCTCCAGACGTGGTGCTGTGCATTATTTCCACTTTGGTCTTGTCTGTCCAAAGGAGATTGTTCCAGAAGTCTTGTGGTTTGTTCAGATGCAGCTTTACAAACCGAAGCTGTGCTGTCTTGTTCTTTTTAAACAGAAGATGCTCTCTTCATACAGTGTTTTTCTAATTGTCCAGTAAAAAAACATTCATTAAGCCTAAAGGTTCCACACTTGGAAGCTGCAAAAATGTGTTCTTTCATAAATGTATTCACACTTGCTGATCATCAGTCAATTGAGTGGATTTTATAAGCAGCGCCTGCCTCACCCTTTTAATTTGTATGGGAGCTGTAAGGGTATATTCACAGTCTTTTGGCTTAATAATAACACAGTGGAATATGTTGTTGTTCATCTGAGGTTGTATTTACCAAGTTTTAAGACGTTCTAAGGACCAGATGATTTTTATTCTGTTCTGATACATAAAACCTTAGAACTGAAAGAGGGAGTGGTTTTTTTGTAGCCATGACTGCATACGCCATATGAGAACGGTATCTCATATAGAGTATATACTGTAAATAGCTTAGTGTTCATTTAGCTCAACTTTGCATAAAGACTTGAAAAAGTCTGTTTCTGCACAAGTGTTAAAATTGCTTATTATTGCTTATTAACAGTTGTTGTTTGGGACTTGTTTTACTTACAGGCAAAGCAAGGAACAAAATAAAACCCTCACTTTTTAGATTTCTTTTTTTACTGCCATGTGATTTCTTACACAGATAAAGAGTATAAAAGCCATCGTAATGCTTCCCATATTGTGGCCTTGAGTCCAACACTTTGCCTCTCACGACCTTGAGCTTTTGCAAGGTGTGAATCTAACACCGCATATTCATCATGCAGACTTTGGGTAAAGGTAGCCATACAATTAAAGGGAATTTAATCCCCAGTTTTGCTCAAATTATGACCATGATTTACAAAATCAACCCAGCAATTAAGAACAAAACAATTATTAGTGCTTATTTAAGTCACAAATAAAGTGAGCAGTTGGGTCATATTGACCAGACAGTTGGTGTAGAGCTTACTGTAATCATCCATCCATTTTCTTAACCATTAATCCAGTTCAGCTCATAAGGTGGGCTAGAGGCTATCCCACTTGTCATACGACAAGAGGTGGGATACACCCTTGACAGGCTGGCAGTCTACAGTCTGTCGCAGTTACTGCAACCAATCTATGGAAAAGCTCAACAAGATCATGCTTGGTGCAGCCTGTCAAAAGCATCCTGGGATTTACAAAAACTAAGTCACTTAATTGAGAAGGGAGGGAAATGGGTTCAACACCAGGGTAAATTATAGCACTTCATCACAACATAACCCTTATAAGCACTGACTGTCATAGACTGATGATAAAAATAAGTACAGGATTACACAAGAATTAAGGTTTCCCCCAAAAATTTCCTGCTTAATTAGTTTTGACAACAGCACTCATGGCAGCTCTAGCAAGGAAGCTGCCAAAAGATCTGCTTCAAGCTTTCATATGACCCAGTTTGGAGTTCCCAAGCATGAGTCCCAGCAGAATATTCTCGCAGGTTTATTGGTAAATGACACACATCCAAACCCCAAATGCAGAAATTCAGAAAGTCTAACAAAAATACATGCCAAAGGGAAAGAATATAAAAAAATCTTTACCTCATCCTCTCACATATCTGTATTATAGCTAGCTCATTGAAGGGAAAATAACTGTTTCTCTACCTCTCTTCTCTGTTTTCTTTGTCATACACAGCCTAAAGTCTGGGTCTCCCAAAGAAGCGTGTTGCCATTTAATTTGTTCTGACATCATCTGGGATCTGACTGTTTGCCGCAGGTTGTGACCGAGCTGGCAGCGCCGTGTTTTAAGTGTGCGATGTCATCTGACGTCATGTTAAACCTTTTGCATTTGCTCATTTCCTAAAGACTGTCAAAAGACAAAATCTTTTAGTGAGCAAAGCCCGATTTTAAAAACAAACTACTGTCCTGGAACATTTTGGTTTCATTACCATAAAGCTAAGGGGCTGTATGGAAGAACCCAAAAGGTGAAAAGCAGCTATCTAAGGCTGTGTTGGTGTTTATGCCCACCTGGAGGTAATATCAGTGCTATTCCCATACAGCAGCTGGGCCTGTCACAGTTAGATCAACACAGGGGTGTTTTCCTGCAAACAGTTACAGAGTGAGTCTTGCTCATGAAAGAATTGTTGAAATATCGCAGCCAAGGCAAAATTGGGCGAAACTAATTAGAGTTTATCTTCTCTTTTATTTATAGATTTAAATTAGGCCAAGTCCATGCCTTTTGAGGAACCTACCCATTGCTTTGAAACTACCACTCCATGAAGGTTTTGCACATGTGATATTTTCATTAAATGTGTAAAATGCCAACAAGCATTTTTTAATAAGCTATTTCCTGGAATTCACTTTCATCATCCACTGGTCCTGCTAATGATGACTACTTAATTAATTAAGAACGAGACAAAGGGAAGGATAGAAACACCCGTCAGAACAGTTGATATGTCAGCGAATTTACATAGAAATATTAATTAAAGTAACAACTTACTGTAGCTACTGTGCAAAAAAAATCAAGGTGTGCAAAAACAGAAAACAATTCATTCATGAAAAAATAAGCCAAAGTAATAATTTAGGAATAACCTGATGAGAGGAAACATTAGAGAAAAGAGCAAATGTTTATTTAACCAGTGACCGCTGCAAGACTCTGTGGGGGGGGTTCTAATAGGAAAGGTCAACACCCTGTGCTCTTCACATCTGCCGCCCACCCAGGACCCCTGCTGCCTCAGCATCTCGGCCTGCTCCCTGAGCTTGTGGACCAAAGGTAAAGCAAAGGTAAACACAAATGCACTGAAACGTGTTCTCTCTTGAATTTTGGTTTGATTGTTTATAAGTTTAACACGATGATAGACAGACAATCACTGTAAGGAGATACAAGAGACTAACATTTTATATACATTTGATGTTGTCATGAACATCTGCATTAAACACAGTACTTCATACAGGGTTCTTAAATCATCTCTTCTAGGAATTTAATCTTTGAAATAGGTCCTTTATGTGTGAACCTTTGGTTCCTCATAATGTATTTTTCACATTTAAAGCAATTGCTTTGTGTTGCTAACAGGCACTAATGCTATAATATCCATACAATATGGGATCTGCTTTCTGGAAGTAGCATGCCAGGAAAATGAATGTCATGCCAGAGGAACAGTTCCAAAGGCTACAAGTGTGCAAGAGTAGGAGAGAAAGGTCGCTTACTGTAGCTGCCTGGATGTGGAATTAGTGCCACAAGTGCTGAGCTGTGGCCTTTAAAGGTAGATCAATCACTCGCAGCATGGTACATTATTTCATATCACTTTAATTATTTTGTTTGATTGTTTTAGCTTTTTCGGCTTAAATGTATTATTATGTCTTGTATTATGAATGAAAAGGTTTTCATTACTGTCATAACATAATGAATTCGCATAGCATTGTTATTATTCCTTTTAGTATCTCAGGAATACCTGAAGGGAATTTCCTCAGTCTGGCAGAGAAGCTCGCCTGGACTCACCAATGAACAGATTTGTTTTTCATGATCAAAGGTCAAGGTCACTGTGACCTCACAAAAATGTTTTTGGCCATTCAAGAATTGCTGGTTATTAGAAAATTTCATGATATTCATTTTATCCAAAAGGTCAAAGTGTGACATATTAAGTTCTACAAAAAAAATTTATAGGTTTTATTAAACAGCAACGCTCACACAGGCACTGAAGGGGAGATTAGAACCACAGCACGAACGTCACAATAGTGGACTGGTGGCAGTGGCACACTATATTATTGAAGATGACTTTGCTGAAACACAAAAATTAGTATGATAAGGTGTTAAAGTGGGATTCAGCAGGTGGAAGAACCATAAGATTGGCTGTAATGGTTTGGTGTGAGGAAAAGAATTGCAACTTTTGATTGTGAGCTCCAGTAGACTTTCTTTAGGTGCAGGATGAGATCAGCTGACCTGTGCTGCTGCTGCTGCTGCTGCTGCTGCTGCTGCTGCTGCTGCTGCTGCTGCTGTTGCTGCTGCTGCTGCTGCTGCTGCTGCTGCTGCTGCTGCTGCTGCTGCTGCTGCTGCTGCTGCTCTGAGGTTTACTGCTCTGTGTGGATGAATTGAATTCAGCAAGATGTAAGCAGTTGTTTCCAGAGCTGTCTTGGCTGATTGTACAAAGACAGCATACTGTTTACACTGTCTTTATACTGACAGGATACCGCTGGTGTGAATGTTAAATTCAGTGAATGAATC
>VOQJ01012262.1:0-14691 GCA_015052665.1 Apistogramma diplotaenia | reverse complement strand
AGAAAGAAGGCCCAAAAAACTGTGTTACTTGCCCCCGCCTTTTTACCCCCCCCCCCCCCCCAGCCCCACAGTGTTATTCTTCCCATTCGTCATGCACTTACTGTACATAGAGTTTGTTGAATGTGTTTCCTTGGCACTCCAGCAGGAGTTATTGGAAAAATACAGTGATTTTATTTCTTAAAAAAAAGAAAAAACCCCAGCTGAGGCAACAACCCTCCGCCTCCAGCTGTCACACTGCTCTGCTCACTCATTTGGCAGAACAGATCCCATTATCTTGTTTATCCTCATGGAAATTTAACGCTTTACCACGTGGCGCATATTTTCTCATCAAATTCAGGTCTGGTCTGAGACAGCGAGTGAGAAGTGCTGCGGGTGAGTTCAGAGGAAGCCAGAAATGTGCGTGATATGATCAAAATCAGAGTTTGAAGCCTTGTTCCTCTTTAGCACGAGAGGAAAAGCTTTACAGACGTGACCGAGAAAGCGTGAGAGTGAGAACGACACATTTGTGCCATTATCTCAGGGAAGCACCTCAACCCTGACCCGCCCTCCTCAGAGTTCACTGAAGAAGTCATTTGTTGGCCGTATAGCGTGCAGACGTCAGGTTTCTTCCCTGTACGCCTGCTGTGTCTGGACACTGCGATAATTCCTCAGTAAGAACACGCAGCTCTCTCTGTAGAGTGATAAACAGTCACCGCTGGCATTATCATCACTTCTACGGTCTGTTACCAGCAAAGATGGCCCACGGCATCCCTGCTTGGCCATAACAGCCCCCCGAGCCCGTCGGTCCCAGGGGACCGCTGCCTGTGTAATTGCACCTATTGTGAAGCCAGCTGAGGTCTGAGAAGGAGTGATGAGCAGAAAGACGAGAAGGTCCTGGACATCACCTTCACACGTGGTGCTCACTACACAATGACTGATAGCTATTTGCCTCATCTTAGCTCAGGCTCTGCCCACAGGATAGAGTTCTTTTCTTCATGACTGAGACTAGGACGAGGACTGATGAAAGAAGCTCCTAAGAAAGCTGGATATCAAAGGTTTCTTTAGTATGGCTTGAGATGCTAATACGAGGAGGCATGCATTATATTTTTCATGCAGTGAAGAAAGAAAAATTCAGAACCAATTGTCTGAAAAACCTTTCAGGCCGATTTAGAGCAGAAAATATGATGAAGACAAAAGAGTGCTGGTCAAACATAACCCTTCACCTGTGTGTGACTTTTTGTTGCTTTTATCATCGGTCAAAAATTACGAGGCTATATCAAATAAAAGTCATAGCTACCCATAATGAATTAACTGTACGCTGCGGCTAACATCACACGAACTGTCAGGTTATTTCACCCCACTTCCATCTTAACCCCAGGCATGGACCACCTCATGGCCACTCTGATTAAGGCAAAGATGTTACATTAAAAAAATGATTCAACTTGAATCTAATGTCATTTTAAGTCAGTACTGTTTATGGCAGTAAGTGAAGTTCTAACTTCTAAACGTGACTATCAGCTAAAACCAAAGCCATGTCTAGCTGTTGATTTGGAATTCATAGTTTATTATTACATTGATTATATTATATATTTTAATATATATTTAACTTTTATTAATTATTATTAATAGATCTGCCAGTAAAGCTCAGAAAATCTCAGCAGCTGCAACATTGATGTCATTTTGACAATAAGAAAGCACTTCTGAGCCTAAAAAATGAAATCTTGAATGGCTGAACGTTAAGGGTTAAAAGCAGCAGGTCTGTGACAATCTGGATTTCTATCAGGTCTAAATAATGAACTAGAGTGAAACAGAGGTTTTCTTTTTAAATTAATTTATTAAATACCGCAGAAGATTACCCAAAGGCAGACTGCTCTCTGCATTTTAGTTATTGTGTGGCAGTTTATTTTTTGGGAAAAGAAAAAAGGAAGACAATCCCACAGCGTGGAGAGCACGGGAAATGTGAAAAGCTGGAACCAAAGATTCTCCGAGTGCCACGGTGAAGCCAGCGTTCAGTTTTCCTGGTGTGAGCAGCTCAGCTACCATTCCAGGAGATACATAACGCTCAAATGATGTTTGCATAGCGCTGCTTCAGAATATCGGCAGCTTTTAATGAGGGAAATCCACTTTGCGAAACTGAAAGGTCACAGAACAGTCGTGGCTCTGACACCAATGTGCCCAACAGTGCTTTTGCCTACAGTACGTGTGATACTGTAGGCTTATTAGGAAAGTAAACAAAACTTGATTCAAAATTGTGAATTGCTGCTTTGGACTACTTTGTCATCTAAAGTAAAAAAAATGTGCTCGTCCAGACCCTGACCCGGACCGCTCCAACCAAAGCACGACACCTAAAAGTGTCTAATTAAAAGCAGTGATGAATGAAACCAGGGGCTGTGCAGGCTTTTGGATGTTTGACTTCTGAACTTCTTTTCACAAACAGGTTGCAGTTACTGAAAACTGAGAGCAGACATTTACTGGTACACCTGAACAGAAGCGAGGCTGTGTTAACTGTATCAGAAACACAGGCTCGTGTTACTGGAAGCCAAAATCTGTTGATAAAAGCCTTTTCAAATTAGCTTCTTATCACCGGTGCATCTTGTGTAATGAACATCAATATGTTTATCAAAAGACAGAAAGTGTGAGAACTAAAAGCTAAATTAATTTACTGGAGAGCAGCACCTGATTTTGATTGTGCATGTTTATTAAACTGCACTGGCCAACTCAAGGATAATTAAAACTTACAGTTCTTAGTCTGACCTAAGGTCAGTTTGCCCAAATTAAATGATCAGACTGTTCGGCTGCTTTCACAGCCAGCTTTCCACCAAGTAACACAAAAACACAAGCTCTACGACTTGCTTGATGAATGTGAATTTGACTGAATGAATTCCCCGAGAGCTTCAGGGGCAAGTTAACTAATCTCACTTTCACTAATTTGTTCAGGCCGTGTCAGCACGGCCATGTTGATTAGTCAGCTGCGTCCCGAGGTTTGCTACCTTTAATGCCTTTGGGTATCCAACTTTGGGATTACATGACTTTGGTTTAGCACCACAAATAAATATACTGGGAAGACGCAACCTTTTAAAGATCTTACTCTGTACTCCTCAACACTCTCTTTTAATCAGTAAGCGGAGCAGATAACACTGTTAATGCCTGAGGCGGTCCTCAGTCAGCATTACAGCGCATCTGTGGCTCTCTCCCAGACGCTGCTTATCTCCATCGACCGCTACAGCCCCCCAGTCCTCTGGACTGAGGATTAACGTGCTCTCAGGAGAGCATTAACAAAGCCTTAGAGCTGTGCTCCATCTAGTGGATTCCTGCCCTAAAGACTAACACTGGTGAGTAAACACCAGCAGAGGTGTGCTCGCACTTGCCAGTATGTTTCACCTCACATGAGCTCATGGAGATGTTGTTGCTAAAAATCAGTGACAGACTGTTTCTTCACAAGAATGCTTCTGTCTTAAAGATGCATTAACTCATAACTATACTGCTTTGCATAATAAAGGCCTCGTTTCGGTTTCTGTAAATTAAAATTGTACATATTTTGTTTTTATACAGAAGTGCAGGGTTTTGCAGGTCCTGGGCTAAAACTTTTCAGCTGCTCTTCTTTGTGCAGTTTGCATCTTCTCTTCCTGCATAAATGTTTATGCACGCCAGCTTCCTCCCAGAGTCCAAAGACATACATGTCAGGTTGATGGGTGATTCTAAGTAGGTGTGAATGTGAGGCTCCCTGTTAGCCCTGTGATGGACGGGTGATCTGTCCAGGGTGTGTCTCACCTCTTGCCCTATGACAGCTGGGATATGCACAGTGAAATAAATTAAAATTTGCCATGCATCATACATCATATACAAAAGTATAATTCAGGTTTAATTCTTGTTAGTGTGGCCAGTATGGCTCTGTGCCAAATGTTTCCCTTTCACCTGTGTTAGGAGTGAAAGGGGAAAATGAGAAGTTACAGAAAACGAACAAAAACAGTGTATTCTGGGACAGAAAGCACAAACTCCCTGTGGTATTTAAAAAACTGTTTTTGAGTCCAACTAGAAGTAAACAGAAATTAGATACCTTGTCGAGCCATTTGCTCACTGCATTAGGGATCTCCATCTGGGGATATTTACCGCCTGACCTAATCACCCTGCATATCCATCCATGCACAACAGTTTGTTTACATGTGACATTCTGGAGAAATAACAGCTGAATGTGATTACCCTGTGGACCGTTGTGAGGCCAGTCACAGGTTGTTTCAGTTTAACGGATGACTGTATTTATTTGGAGACAGAGGCAAGAAGAGAGCAGCTCAGGAAAGTGAGCTTTGATGCAAAAAGTGGCCTTTTGGCTGAACTTGAACTGTTTAATCTACAAGGACATAAGTATGAACTTTGGCCTTAAAAACACCTGGTGTTGATTTTCTCTGCGTTATCATCAGTGTGATACTGCAAGATTTGGCATCGATCCTATACAAGTAAATACAAGGCCAGTAACGCTGATACTGATACGATACTTTAATAACTAAGGTGAATTTTGATGACCAGTGAGTGTTTTGTAATTTTTTCTATGGATCATTAATTAGTTACCATGTTGGCACCATTATCAATTATTACAGCCAGCAGTAGATGTGAAACAGACATCTAATTTCAAACTTTTACACAGTGACTTATTTCATACTGTGACCCACACATACTTTATTAGAGCATACGCTCTCTTGAATCACCTGCAAGTTTTATTCATTGTGTTCACTTATTGTGTCCTTTTCGATCTGCTAGCTTAGCAGCGTGGCTTGCAGGTCTCCAGCTGACTCAGAACTACTTTCCTGCTCAGTGTGTCAAATGTTTAGCTATTCCTTGGCCTCTGTCAGTGCTAATGATACTTGTAATAAATGCAGCTTGTATATAGCTTTGGAGGCCAGGCTAAGTAAATTAGCTCCACATAATTAAAAACAGTCCTATAGCTAACCAGGCCCCAGAAGATGGTGCAGGCAAAAGTAGCTTAGCTGCACTCAGCTGTACCTCCCCAGCAGGTCCTCCTGAGCAGGGTTATAATAGTTTAACATTATAGTTGAGTTTTATTTTCTTTTAACTTTTTTCTTCTCTAATTCAGTTTTTTTTATTTAGTGGTTTTGATTGTTTTTATCAGTTGAAAGTTTTTTGTTTAATGCTTATTGTAGTTTTAGTTTAGCACCTAGTTTTAGTTTTTTCATACTTTGTCAGGAGCAAGATTCAAGGTGCAAGACTGATTATTGTGTAATAAAACTTGACAAAAGATACCATTAGAAATTTGTATTTGAGGAGCAACTGTTCACAAGACAGCAGCATTATGTGCTAAATGTGTAATATTAAGGACACACATGAACATCATAAGACATTAACAGGGAGAAACATAAAGAAAAACATAAACTCAAAAACCCAATTAACTCTACAATTAACAGCACCTACATGTGCTGTAACATCAGAACGCAGCGAATGTTTGACAAAAACAAACTGAACTCTGAAGGGATCAAAGCTCCAGTGGTGATGTTCTCCACCACATGAAGCTGCTTCTCTGTCGGAGCCGCTCACAGAGCTAGCTTGATTAGATGCTCAGTGTTGGGTATGTGCGGGGTCTCTGTACACAACCTACACAAGTGGCCAATGTCGCTGGCCATTTATGCTTGTGTAGCTGAATTGGCCAGCACTGGCACACGTGGTCGTGATAGTTTCAGGAGTCTCACTGCAGGAATTAGCTGACATTTGTGAGCCCTTTGGTTGATGCTTTGATTGTTATTCCCTGACTGATAAATTCAAAAACTGCAGCGAGAAGTAGCTGGAAATGCACAAGAGGACTCGACAGTACTGAACAGGCTAATCATGATAGCTGGGGGCTGCGTGGGCCCCAGAGGTGCATATCAGGTGCCACCATATGCACACAGGTGCTGGATGGCGAGCCCAGCTAAAAAAAAAAAATTCATATTGCTCCATGAGGTTTTTAAATCAACTGACAAACATGGAAAATAAGCACATTTTATGTATAATTTCAGTTAGTTTTGTAAACCCAGATTACAGTTTCAGTTGGTTATTGTTTTTTTCCTTGTAATTATTGTTTTTATTTATTTCAGTAAATGAAAATGTATTGTTCAGTTTCATTTGATGTTATTTTGTTCATTTTTGTCAACTATAATAATAACTGGTATTATGAGAAACGGCATCCACCCTACTTTGGAAATTTGGCTGTCCAAAACAGGACAATCTAGAGTTGGAACCAGGAGGCAGAGGTTCACTCTTAAATGCCTCCTCAGTTCAAGCCTGTGCACCGAGTTCTCATTAAAAATGTAGGCTGTACAGTCATCCACCCTGGACACTCCACTGGCACATGCATTGCCACCATGGCTTTATCAGAAAAAGTCCTGCATGATATTGCTGCCACTAATATAGCTCTCTTCTCTCAGAAGGAGAATTTGGTTTGCAAGTGCCTCTTTAGCTTGCAGCACCACATTAGCATCAACCAACTTCAGCACAGTGATGTTATTGCAAAAAGTTTCTGTTTGTTGGCTGAGTGAGACTTTTCTCTTTGGTCTGGTTGGTTTTTTTAAAAGCAAAAACGAGTGCCTAAAATAGTACTGAAAGTAAATTACAAATTCATTCATAACTTATTATTACTATAATATTAATGCATGTTTGTCATAAAATCCCATGGTACACCTGGACTTGTCTAAAAGTGACACTTAAGATAATAAAAACTCATTAGGCAGTAAGAGCCATGCTCAGAGAAGACTTAGTTTTTACAACGCAGATCTGCTTGAAATGGTGTAAAACACAATGTACAAGCTGTTTTTCGTTTTGGATCACAATAACCCCTGATTGCCGAGATCAGTGGTCCCCAACCTTTTTTTGAGCCACGGACCAGTTTAGTGTTAGATCCTTTCCACGGACTGGCCCTTGAAGCTGTGGCAGATACATGTCAAAATGAATAACCCCATAATCAAAACTTTATCAGCACCACAGCATGAATAACATCCTCTTTGGCTCTCTGGTTGCCATGGTAATGTATCAACATGCCTTCAAAATAAAATACACAAATACAGTAGAAATCGGCTAAATCAGATTTTCACCAAGTATCGGACGGCACACACCAATACAAGCTTAGTGTGTAACATGCCGGAGAGTGTCAGCTTCACTTTGCTGGGTCCGCATCACTGCTATCCCCAGTATTGCTAAACATAAGTAAATATAAAGGGTAAACGGACTAGTTCTTACAGTGACGTATCACATAACCGAGACAAGCGTCTTGACATGTGTTATTATTAATGGTAATAACAACGTTTACGAAATAAAATCAAACACTGCAATAGACACTGATCTACTTCATTTTCTTTTAGCAATGAAACTGTATACTACAAATATAGATCCATGTTTTCTTGCATATAATAAAATATTATGTTTAAGAATAGCTTTTATTGTCATCATACAGAGAGATTACAGGGAAGGAGAAAGCCATGAGCTGCTGCGCCGTTTCTGAGTGTGCCGCCGCTGTTGTGGGTTAAGTGTGTTGGCTAGGGACACAACGATAGCATGCGCTCAGACGGGGACTCAAACCAGCGACCCTCCAATATTCTGGTTATGTGTCATGATGTTTTCCTGGTTTTGATTCCCCATGTGTTCTTTGGTTGTGGATGTCTGTGTGCTTATTGTTTATCCTGTTCATTTGCCCTATCCCCAGTCCTTGTGTTTTTGTCACTTCCTGTTTTATTTTGGTATGTCTTTGGTCCTTGTGCTTTAGGTTTGGTTTTGCTTCCTGTGTCTCCCTCTCGTCCTGTTTAATTAATCCCAGCTGTGTCTTCACCTGTTCCCAGTCCCCTCGTTATCCTGTGTGTATTTAAGTTCTCTGCTTTCGGTGCTTGTTGTTGTGTCATTGTTTGCCTGCCGTGTGCCTCTCAAGAGTGTTTCTGAGTTTATGGTGCTGACCCTGTCCAGTTCTGTTCCCTAGTTTTTCTACCAGTAAAAGCTGAGTTTCTTTAGTTCACACTCTGTCCTCAGTGTCCTACTTTGGGGTCCTCAGTCCTGCCTGCCACAGCAGGACATGACGGTATCAGAACGTGTGTGTATGTATGTGCACTGAACGGCTTAGAATAAAATGTTTTATGAAAGTGCATGTGAATGGGTAAATGTAGCTTGTAGTGCAAAAGAATACTCAGAGTAAAAAAAGCACTGTATAAATACTAGTTCATTTAACTAGCATGACTACAACAACCTGCAGCGATGCATCAGCAGGAACATCACATGTTTACAGGAGCACCATGATCCAAAACACATTTTCACTTCACACATTTGTGCATACCGCATAAATAAATGCGAACATTGCAACTTGGTACTTAAGTAGAAGCAGGACCAGAAAATACTGTAAATTAGTGTGTTTCTATCAAATTTCCACACTTCCACACCCTACAGGGATTGTCTGGTGTCATGGTCCCCGACTGCATTTGAACCAGTCCCACAGAAAACCTCCCCTACAGCTAGAGAGCAGCTTCTCCATATTCATCAATATATGCAAGGTTTGATAGCACCCAAGTTATTGTGTCAAAATATTTGAGTGCACAAGTGTGATTCTCATTTTTTACGCTGACAAAATCAATTTACTTCTGTGAGATCTTTGAAATGGATAAGGACTGGAATAGGTTTGAAACTCCTAAATATCACAGCTGCTCAGCAGGCAGAATCACACATTGTGAAGTCCTCTTAACATCTTTCCTGTTACTTTTTTCCGGGTGCTTTCATTAGTTAAGAAATCAAGATCCTTAATTTTGCATATGAGCAGTGATATAAATAGAAGCCCCTTGCCTCATGTTAGAGTTTATATGAGGAAGCCTTTAAAGTGACACATTAACCATTTTTTCAATTCTACATTGGTGGATTAGTTCCTTCAAAAAGGGAAATGAAATACTGATGTGCAGGACACTGATGTTGTAAAAGACTTCCTGATGAACAGATGGCAGCAGTCTGCCGTAACAGCTCAGCAATAGATGTTATTTGGCACAGTTATGTTATGTTATCACTTACATCTGCAAGCCAGTGTTCACAAGCATTTTTGCATTGATTTGAAAGGAGGTTATAGGGAGGTGCAAAAAAAAAAAAAGATCAAGGTAGAATGAATCATTTAATCATGGCATGGCCCTGGTGATAGGAGAAAGCGATGAGGCAAGATGCTGTAGAGCTACAAAGAATGCTTGATGGATCCGTGAATCCAGCAGTCTTGAAAGTTTATTGCAAGTCAACATCGATCATAAAGGCCAAAGAAACATGGCAGGAGAACAAGGTTATTATACATATATACAGTGGGGGAGATAAGTATTTGATATACTGCTGATTTTTCAAGTTTTCCCACCAACAAAGAATGGTGAGGTCTGTAATTTTTATCGTACACTTGAACTGTTAGAGACAGAATCTCCAATAATCCACACATTGTATAATTTTTAACTAATTTGCATTTTATTGTATGAAATAAGTATTTGAGCATCTACCAACCAGAATTCTGGTTCTCACAAACCTGTTAGTTTTTTCTTTAAGAAGCCTTCCTACTCTGCACCCATTACCTGTATCAATTGCACCTGTTTGGACCTGTTACCTGCATAAAAGACACCTGTCCACGCAGTATCAATGACCCTCCAACCACTCCACCATGGCCAAGACCAAAGAGCTGTCTGGGCTACACAACAATAGGTGAGCAGATTGGTCAGAAGGCAACTGTTGGTGCAATTATAAGAAAATGTTATGAACCCCCCCAAAGCATGGCCACTGTAATAGCTGTTGGATGCATTCTAGAAACAAGCTTCTGCTGCAACACCTTCACTACAGTTTCTTCTATTTAGTTTACTTTGGCAGCTGGGATAGGCTCCTCCCCCCTGCAACCCTGAACTGGATAAGCAGAAGAGGATGGATGGATGCCCTTCTTACCTCCATCTGTTTGAGTTTTTTGGTAAGTGCTGGGGTTGAGTTTATCAGCTTTACTTAATACTGGTTAGTAGACTGATTTCTGCTGGTAAGATCATGCCAGCCATCACATTGTGAGATCCTGAATTTTGGATACTGTCAGAATTAGAATGGCCAGCTTTGAAGCTTTCACTCACTGCGTGATGTATCCCTGTTTTAGAGCCAAAAACAAAGATTACAATGATTTTTTTTTACGCTGGTTATCACTCATCTGACAGACCAAAATGGGACAGTACTACAGAGGAGATCAGGATGTAAGAATGGAGACAGCTAGTCAGTGTAAATGTTTTCAACAATAAATGTTCTATAGTATAAAAAAGAAGGCAGAGGCTTTAACAGCTCTGAGGTTGTGTTCAGGATGCAGACACTGCCTCTACTCAAAAGCCTGTTCTGACCCAATCTCAAGGAATGTATTATTGATTAAACCTCAAACCATCCTGTAGTTATGTTGCTTATTTTAAACAAAAAAGGATGCATGTAAATATTCCGTCCATCCATTCTCATCTGCTTATCCCGTTCGGGGTCGCGGGGGGCCTATCCCAGCTGTCATAGGGCAAGAGGCAGGGTACACCTGTACAGGGGCCAACACACAGAGACAGACAACCATTCACTCCAATTTAGAGTGACTAATTAACCTAACCCCAGTAAGTGCATGTCTTTGGACTGTGGGAGGAAACCCACGCAGACACGGGGAGAACATGCAAACTCCACACAGAGGGAGGCCTGGGCAAAGGTGGAATCGAACCCAGGCCCTCCAGATGTCATTCGCCGTGGGGCGGCAGTGCTAACCACCACACCACCGTGCTGCCTGCAAATAAATATTATGTTATTTAATATTTTCATTTTTATGCAGCAAACAAAAATGAAGTAAACTAATGCAACCACTGAAATGAACACAGCATGAAGGCTCTGAAACATACAGAAACTCTGTAAAGTACAACTCTGTAATTCTGATAACAAAGCAACAGGTACGCTACTGACACGAATGTGAAGGGCCCATGGGCACACAGGCAGGTATGGTGGGTGCTAGACATGTATAAAATGTCACGTAGTTGGGAGTCACTCAGTCTTGATCTAAAGCGGTTCTTGTTTTAAAAAGAAAGTCTGCACAAATATTTCAGTTTTTAGAAAAAAATAAAAATAATGTAGCATGTAATTTCCTCCTTTCCTGGAAGTGGTCGCCTTCATTATCAGCTTCCTTTTTCCTAGTCACTGCAGCCACAGCAGCTGAAGGGTCAGCAAAGTACACCTGTAGAACCCTCTGTGTCACCCTTGACCCCCTCCCATTAGTCCATCTTCTTTTTGAGGTTTTTATGGCAGCTGGCAGACATCTGTTACACAATGCTGCCTCCATAAGCTAAAAAGAGGAACTGCAGGAACTGTGGGCAAAAAACACACGGACCATGTAAAATCTGAGCTCGGGCCGTGATTGGGTCGGAGTTTGGACGTGCCTGCAAAGACTGTTGGGAGACCTCTGCAACAAACTGGCAATGTGCTCAGGGTGAGAGTCCAAAATAGAGGCTTTTTTCCTTCTGTGTCAGGTGGAGGAGGCTCCAGCACCCCTGTCACTAATCTGGATAAGCAATTAGGAAAATGGATGGATGGGGGGTATTACATGATGCACCTCTCTTCTACCCGTTTTCACTCTCCATTTGTTGGATAAAATATTCGTTCTCCATGGCCCCTGTAGTCTGTGCTTTATCCTCTCTGCCCTCTCTCTTCCTGGCCTTTCTGGAAGTATCTTTTTCTTTGGCACTGCAGTTACTGATGCCACCAACTTGCTCAATGTTAATGGTTTCTCAGTTTTCTCTCTCCCCACTCCTCCCTCAGCCCAACTTCTTGAGGCAGATGGCCAGTCTCTACAACTACTTCTGTCTGGAGTCTTTTCATATTAATGGAAACTTTTTCCTCTCCACTGTGACCAAGTGCTGCTTGGAGTTCTCTCTGTAACACTATAAAGTCTTGACCCTACTGTGCAAAGTTCCCTGTAATGGCTCATGTAGTGATTTGCTCTAACATTTTAATTGGGATTGAACTGAAATGACTTAACATTCACCACCTGTTTATTACTGTAATCAGTAATAAATATTCAGATGAAATACCAATCATTCCCTAAAGCTGATAAAGGCTGTTTTTGAGCCTAAAGGTACATGTGCAGTGCATGTGTTTCTGCTGAATGTGACTGCTGCTGTTTAACACTTTATCAAATTGCATTTTGCACAATAGCTGTTTTTACCAGTGTAACTTGCATTATAGAGTAAAATTAAATCACCTGCATTTCATTACAAGTCATTATATATTTCTAGGACATTTTCAGCTCCCACTCTTGATTATCACCTCCTTAAATTGCCCAGAAAATCTTTCTGCTGCTGCCATCTAGATGACATCCCTCTCACATGCCTTATAGATTTGCAAATTATTTAACATAGCAGTTCTCACAGAGCAAGTGCTGGACTTCAGAGCTTGGGCACAGTTAGCAATTGCGCCACATGAGTAACATGTGAGAGTCCAACTGCACTTCTTTGAGGAGGGTGAAAACACAGTATACAATTCAAATGAAAAAAAGTGCTGTTTTACACAATTTATTTCAGATTGAACCTGTTTCACTGTGTTCATGCTTGTCTCACACGCGCATGCGCACACACGTACACACACTTTAAAAAACAAAACAACAACATAAAAACTGGGTCACAGTCTCCCCGAACAGGCACTGCACTACCTGCACACCACAGAGTTCAGTGGTAATATTTACGGGCAGCCTGTATAACAGTCCTGTCATACAGGCTGCCTGGTCTGTGTATGACAGTGAACTTGCATAAACATTAAATGGCACAGAAATGACAACTGCAGCCTGACTGCAGAACCTGTCTCAGTGTTGTACAAGTTCAGCTTGTGTATTTAGCTGGAGTGTGTTGTGTGTAAATATTCTGGACTTTGAATTCCTTATTTAAGATGTTCTCCATTTGGTTATGTTGTTAATCACGTAACCAAGGCAACCTTGTGCATTTAACTTTAACTGATTTATCTTTGACAGACACAAAATAAGTTATCATAGCTCAACCCTCTTAAGGTTACTTAATTTTGCATAATTTTTTTAAAAAGAAACTCTTACAACTCTTAAAGTGCTGTACATCTGCTGACTGAATTTGTCTCAATGCAGATTCATGGGAGACTGAGGCTGCTTTGATCTCTCATACACTCAGCAGTGATCCGCAGCACTGCCATGAAAGAGACTTTACAATGAGATCAATTCGGCACAAACACCTGTGGCAAGAGCACCAATAAAATATCCTCTTTATGTTTGCTCCATGCATGATGACAATGAATATATGCCTGTATTATTAATTAGCTCGAGTGTCTGGTTTGATGTACATTTAACAATTTCTATTTGTAATTTCTACTGCTAAGCAGCCATGCTTCACTGTGGTGCAGAGCTCTTATGTCACCATAGCTAACAGCAACAGTGCTGCACATTAAATACACACATATCCCCCTCTACAACACACTAAGGGTGTCAACACTAGGCCATGAAGGCTCATTGCCTAAAACAACAGAATGAAACCTGGAGGTCAGCAGTGCTTAGAATCACATTACTACTTCGCTCCTCATCTAGTCGTATTCCTAGATTGTTTAAAGTGTTACACAAAGGCATTGCTACAGTTAACTTTCAAGATGTAAAGGTGCACACTGAGGCTCACATTAAAGTTTAACCAGCATGGCTCTTTAAATATTTCAGTAACCCATCATTACTGACGTGGGGAGACACCTCGCAATAGATTTACCTTTGCAATAAAAGGAAATGGGGAACAATGCTGATGCCCAAAGGTCCTGCTGTAAGCTCTGTGGAGAAACGCTGAAAATAAAATTTCCAGTAAAAACCAGTCAATTTAAAACCCAGTGCTGCAGCTCCCGCTGCTTCGCTTGATCACTGTCAGGAAAAATGATGTATAAGGTTTTACTAAGCGGTTGTACATGCACGCACAGTTAACACAAAAAACAAGATGAATGAGAGTGCTTAAACCCCACCGTTCTTAATAATTATCAGTCATTAGATTTGAATTGTGAAACTCTCTTTTGAAGACTCCAGAACACCAATTACGACACAGGAAATTGTCGTGGTTCTGAGCTGTGTGCCCAGCGTTTTGTTAGTTCATTAAAGGTTCTGTTTTCATTGTGTTTCTTTTATGTTTCCTAGCTTGTATTTGGCTTAGAGTCTCGCTTCATTAATTTATTGTTCTGGTTATTTGTTATCGCTATTATCATTGTTATTGACTTCCTGGTTCCCTTGTTCCTGTGTCTCTGTGTTCTGTCCTATGTGATGTCCCTGGCCTCATGCGGTTTTGTTTTGAGTTTTATTCCCAGTGTTGAGACTAGTCTGTGTCTCTGTCCTGTCTCTGTTTTTTCCCTGTTTACCTTGTCAGTCTCAGTCTCATCTGTTTTGTATCTAGTTTAACGAGGACGAGACCAGGAAGTAATTATTCCCAGCTGTGTCTCCACCTGTTCCCCATCCTCTCGTTATCCTGGGTTTGTATTTAAGTCCCCGTCTGTCCGTTCTTTGTCGTCTTGTTTTCGATGTATCCCTGCTGTACCAACTGGCATCCATCCAGCCCAGTTCATTTGTATGCCGTGTTTCATGTCATTCACCCTTTCAGTTGAGTTGAGGCAGTGGCGCTGTAGGTGGGCGCTTGCCTTGCAACCGGAGGGTTGCTGGTTCGAGTCCCCATCTGAGCGCATGCTGTCGTGTGTCCCTGGGCAAGACAC
>VOQJ01012260.1:0-12129 GCA_015052665.1 Apistogramma diplotaenia | reverse complement strand
GCCAGAGGTCACAGGTCACACAGGTCAAAGCCAGGGTGGAGCTGTCCTTGGTGCTGATCTTGCATCTTGCACCTTGTTGGACGATGTCATATAAAGTACATAAAACTATGACAGTAATTTGCCACATAGTTGCCAAAGGTACGAAAGCTTAATGCAGCACACAGAGCGTTAGAATAAAAACATTTTTACATAATAATAAATAATAAACATTTATTATTTTCTGATTGAGCGCGCTCAGTGCTGCTGTTTCAGGTGACGCTGCACATTAAAGCTCTGGAACATTAGAGGTTACTGGCCTGTAGTCTTGAAGACATGTAGAAATCGCTTTAGCTTTTATGCAGATCAAACTGAAATCAGTTTTATTGCTGGAGGTATTCTTGCTGTGTTCTAGTAGCTGATAGATGTAAAGCCTCCAGTCGGTGTGGATGGGAGCATGTTCCTTGATGAAGCCTTTCCAGATGTGCAAGCTGCTAACTGCACAGGTCCTGATGCTCCTCCCACTCATCAGAGATGTAAGCCCCTCTCCTCTTTAGTCTTGCAGATGCAACATACATATTTTCAAATTTGGATACACAACTTTAGAATCATTGTCATTACTTTGCAATATAAAGCACCTCGAGGTGACTGCTTGTTGTGATTTGTTGCTACATAAATCAAACTGAACTGAAGTTTTCCACTTTTAAAAGGTGGCTTCTTCTTTGCATGACAGAGCTTTAACCTGTGTGTGTGTTTGTGTGGCAAACTGTGCTCAAAGTTCTGCAAATGTTCCTGAGCCCAGCAGTGATTTCCATGATAGAACCATGTTTCACTGCAGTGCTGCCTGAAGAAATCAAGGCTAGTTCTGGTTTTAAAACCATATGGGCTTTCAGTTTGCTGCACGCTGGATGTCAGAGTCCAGTAGCTGACAGCAGGGCGGGCTCACTGCAGCCTGTCACGGGAGGATAGAGCGATTCGTCCCCATAGACAAACTTTATGTATTTATCTCATTAATGTAAGCAAAAGGAACGACTGTCACTGCGAAACCTAAGCTGACTGGGGCAGTGATATCATTTTTCTAGATCTCATTTCACTAACAATAATCTCATTCCAAAATATGCTGCCTCAGTTAAATGATTGCTTTCTTTTGTCCGAGTGCATTTGGAAACATCATCATGTGTGAGCACGGCCTCGTGTTTGCAGGGATTTCAGTGTTATTCTGATGTGTTAATCTCTCTGCAACATTGTTTGTGTGTGTGTGTGTGTGTGTGCGTGTGTGTGTGTGTGTGTGTGTGTGTGTGTGTGCGTGCGTGTGTGTGTGTATAATATGACTTTGAGTTGAGTTTACACCCTTAGGATCTTATTAGCACAGCTAAGCTGGATATACAAAATTTCTTGCAGCTGAATTGCTGCTGAGTCTTGTCAGCCATAATTGCTTCAACAACATCAGCAAATTTATCTTAAGGAAGGGAAAATAAAAATAAAATAAATACAAGCATGTTAATATTTTCAGGAGAAATGCATCCATGTTAAACCTAAAACATTTGTTCCAGCTGTACTATCTGGTAAATATGAGTGCTCTTCACAGGCTGAGAGAAAATTCAGTCATTGGTGGGACTCAAAATAGAAAGCAGTATTGAGTCATTGGCATCCCAGCAGCTCTCATGAGGTGTTTGCTTCACAGTAGGTGGAACCACTTATACAAAAAAATAACAGAGGCTGCGTGTTGTTCTCTTGGTACAATTTTACTTTACTCGCTTACAAAATGTATTGATGGTCTGTGCCCTTTAGAGCAGCTCATTTTCTCATGTGACATCTGCAGCGTTATTGGCAATGTCAATATTAAACTGTTTCCCTGTCAGTAATTATAATGTAAATTCCTGTCCAGTTCATCGCCTGTATGTGCTCATCGGTGGACATTCTGGGCTTGAGCTGCTCAGGAATTTAACTTCCTGTCATATAAAAAGAGACTGTATCCTTCTACCTGACTGGTAATCAGTTTAAACAATCACTTCAAAATTAAGAAGTTTAACATGAGAACATTTTGTGTCACTATGATACCTGGATAACAATAATATCACAATATGTTGTTCTGTAATATTTGATCTAGTAGACAATTAAGATACTTCACAATACTTAAATATACCATCCACCCACCCATGCCTCCATCTTTTTTCACTTATCCACAAACTAATATCTAATATCCTAAAATGACAAAGCATTTCTGGTGCCAGTGTATGTGCGTGTTGCACTATTATTATTCAATCTTAATCTTGGGTCACTTTAATTAGGTTTCAGATTTGCTTTCCCCTACTTCTTATCTTCAAGACATTATTCAAAACATAATTAAATTCTATTCACTTCATCTTCACTGATAAGTGCCACCATGAAGAATCACCAAGCAGTGACTCTGGGAAGTCAGTTGTGTCTTAATCAAACATAACTGATTAAATTAAAATCTCAATCTTTGTATCACAAGAGTAAAAAACTGCACACTGTGGTATTTTTTTGCATCTCTTATATTTTAGCATGTGTACATTGAATTAGCATACAGTATTAGCTTGTTTGGAGACATGATGGTGGCAGTGGTGTTGTTCTGTGCCCTGTGGTGGGCTAGTAACATCTCCCACCCACTCACAGCTGGGACATCTACTGCAACCTAACTTAGATCATGGATGTATGGACGAGCTGATGCCGTCCCAGTTCGGTTGCACATGGAAACAGGCTGCATGAAATTCTTCCTGCCAGTGATTTTATAACTATTTTAGTAAGTGACAGTTTTTAGAAGGAATATACAGAGAAATGTAAGAAGTCACAAGAAAAAGTGACAGTACAAGACAGGGAGCAAGGAAACATTAATGTAAATACTAATATTTCACTATTGTGGAAACACTGAACGTGGTGTTGCACGCAAGCAAGCAAAGTGAAACACCAGTTCACAATCACCAGATTATGATCAGCGTTTTTTTGTGATGAGTATTTTCTAGTTATGAAGGGTTTATTTTTTTTCCCATATTCTGCCATAATCAACTGCTTCTGCACACAGCTTAATTAGCCTGTCAGTGTTGTACTGTGAGTGGCTGCATGGGGTATTATCAATCAATGCTATAGTCTCAGAGCAGTGTAGTACATGAGCCTGTCACTCAGTCCTGCTGCAGAAAAGCACAAAGCTCAAGTTACAGCTTCCAAAATCACATTCAGACGTTGTCGTTAGTGTCACTGTGAAATCTCTAAGACGGGGAAGGGAATACGTGTTTTTCAGTGATCATCTGGAATATGGTTGTTACCAGTTTGCTTACGCTTATGCTTATGCCTTAAGCGCAAGCAGACTTAGAGTGCACTCCATATAACACTAAAGAGTCCTAAGGTATGACAATTAGTTTGAGAAGTCCCCCACCGCACCCCACCCCTCCACACAAACACCACCACATCGCAGTACTGCATGGAAGTATTTTAGTGAAACTTTCAGTGAGACTCGTCTGCATTTCTCTGAAGTTAGTTCAAAGCGATGGTGGTGCTTTGAGCTCGACTGAGTTTCTAGATGATTATATCTCACAGTAATATCTGCTCCGTCTCAATTAAGTGCATAAAGAATAGCTCGAGTTCCATTGAGCAGCGCCATCGCCTCTGCCACTGTCAGCTGAGACAACAGCGTGGTCAGTTGTTCAACAGGAGTGTTTATAAAATGTTCCTGTCAGCATTTTTCATTTTACGGCGTTTTAACGCTCCATGCACAGATACAGGTTCAAATCATTACAGAATGCAGACGAAGAGAGAGAAAGATACACTGAAATAGCACTTGCCTGTTTTGTGCTTTGGTCTGAATGTTTTTTCATAGCCACTGGTGGTATGTCCTCGACAGGTATTTTTTGTCTTGGCTTACACACAGCAGCAGCAGGGTATTCCCCGAGATACACTGGGGGCTCCGAGCCATTACTATATGCCTAACTGAGCAAATATTCTAAGAAAACATGAGCAATGTTTATGAGAAAAGATTTAACTTGCCATATATTGTAACTCTCCTAACGTGCAGATAAAAGCTCCTCAGTAAAATGCAAAGAAAAATGAAAAGAAAAGGCACTTTGGTCCTTTACATAACAAGTCAGAGCCTCAGCAGCTCTCGGGAGAGAATCCGTTTCTGGAAAGCACAGAGACCTCCATCCGCAGGTGGAAATGTCTGTTGAATGCATATCATCCACTCTGAGGGAGCCCCCCTGTGCACACAATAGCCAGCGACAGCGTAAGCATCTTCCCCCGCTGCGTTCCACCCCACAGGCAGTGCACACCGATAGGCAGAAAAAGCAGTGGGAGTGATCCAGCCCTCTTGAGATCAGTGTTCTACAGCACCGGTTGACATTTTTCATGTTTCCCTTCCTCCCCATGTGTCTGTGTCTTATTCATCAACTGGTATAATGAGCCGATGTTGTGTTGCTGGAAGAGGGGGGGAGAATCGCCGCAACAGTGAAAGGGACCTCCTCACTCCTCTGCATTGCTGGAGCACTGTTAGAAATGTGTTTGCCTACTGGCTGCTTAAACCGACTGCACAAGCTGCACTCACTGCAAGGCTTTGTGTTTTTCTACGTGACAATGTTTCATTCTTTTGATGTAATAATTACAGTTTTTAGTCTCCACAGGCTCTGTAGCACATTTTGAATGGCTCGGTCTCTCAGATGTGTTTACCCTGGTGAAAAAAAAAATCCTGCACACTGTGTGAGTGCTGAGTACATTTAGCACTATACTGCAAATTACTAAAATCATGTTTCATATAACTAATGGTTTTAGCCACAAATGCAAAAAAAAAATGTAGTGATCATTTTCATAATTGCAGCCACCTCTCAGGCTTAATTACACGGTCTGCTGATTATGCAACCTCAAGCCTTTGTGTTTCCTTGGCAGCTGAATATCATGTATGACTTCAATATTAACCTCATGCTCTAATGACATGAAATCTTAATACCAGCCACAGGCTGCTTTGGCACTTGCTTTGTACTAGAACAGCTCATTCTAGAATAGTTATGTAAATGTACACTCAGCAGCCACTTTGTTAGGTACACATGTTGAAGTGCTTTGTTAACACAAAGATCAAATTCAGCCAATCACACGACAGCAGCTCGGAGCTTGCTGAAGTTGAAACTGAGCATCAGAATGATGAAGAAAGGTGATTTAGGTGAATGGAAGTGGCATGGTTGTTGGTGGCAAATGGACTGGTCTGAGAATTTCAGAAACTGCTGATCTATTGGGATTTTTCCCCATAAAGCACCTTTAAGGTTTACAGAGAAAAAAGAGAACATGTGCAGTGAGAAGCAGTTCTCTGAGAGACAATGTCCTATTGATGCCAGGGGTAAGAGGAGAATAACCACACTGCTTTGAGCCAATAGGAAGGCAACTGTGACACAAATAACCACTTGTTATAACCAAGGTACAGTATGCAGAAGAGCATCTCTGAACACACAACATGTAGCAGATGGGCTACAACAGCAGAAGACCGCACTGGGTGCCATTCCTCTCAGCTGAGAAACTAAAACTGCAATCCACACGTTCTCACCAAAATTGGACAATAGAAGGTCTGAAAATGTTGCCTGGTCTAATGAGTCTCAATTTCTGCTGCAAGATTCAGATGGAAGGCTCAGAGTTTGGCTTAAATAACATGAAAGCATGGATCCAGCCTGCCTCGTATCAATGATTCAGGGTGCTGGTGGGCCACATAGTAGCAACTGAGTATTGCTGTCCATCCATTTGTAACGGCCAGTAAATGAAAAATTTTAAAGTAAAGACAAGATGGGAGAAGCACGCTTCAACCATGAGTGTTGTGCATAGTTTGCCCACCAGGGGGAACTCTACAGCTTCCCTTGTGGCAAAACCAGTAAGCAGCGTAAACAAGTAAATTAATCTCTACTCTTAACAAATGTTACAGAAATCTCTTTATGTTTCAAGTTTCAGAAAAGAAAATTGTGATCAGTTACTGGATTTAAAAAAAAAATCAAATATTAGTATCAGTATTGGTCTTAATAATTCTGTATCGGTTGGTCTTTAAAATTTACTCCTAGGGATCATATTCAGTTTAGCATCTGTAATTTAGGTTTGGAAAACTGTCACAAGTAATTATCCAGAGCCATTTAACTGCCACTTTAGGTAACTATTTAACATCTTTTAAATTAAAACACATATTCAAATGTTTGTTGGTTATATGTAGCAAACAATTTTGTTATCCTGTAGCTAAAATTTGGAACTGTTGATCTCCTTTCATCATTTTTACTACTACTAATATATATATATATATATATATATATATTTGATATATTTATTTATTTATTTAGCCATCGTGTTAGCAATCAATTTTAATTGATGAGCCTGTTAACCAATAACCTGTTAAACATACTTTTATCTAGCAATTTCACCAGTTTATTTAATTTTTATCATTGTTTACATATTTTCATTATTTATGCATTCCTACTGGTTGTCGAGTTCTACTGCTCATCTATTTCTAAACCTTGGAAATCACATTTTAACTATTTTCCACAGTTTGTGCATTCATTGAGTTTAAGTATAAAGAAAAAAATTAAATTATTAAATTAAATATTGTGAATCAAGTGATTCCGACAGTTTGGCTGTAGTTTTGTGCAGATTTTGACATGCTAAAGCAGCTTTAAAGGGTGTGCTATGGCCTCAGGTTTAAAATTTATTTAAAACATTTTTACACATGTATGGAAACACATGCAGCAAATACTCAAGACACGCCTTTGCAGAGGAAGAAATCAAACCATGCAATGTTCTTTTGTTAAAACTCCTTATATTCTGACTGTGCAGAATTGAAATAATCAAATTTTTCACAAACTGAGGCAACTGTAATTAATATTTGGTAAAGGCCTTTTAATCTTGCAGAATAGTTATGCATGAGATCATCTGCCTTTGAGAGCACACTTTAGAGGATGGTTACTGGTCTCAGAGAGGCTTAATAATTAAAGACCTGGGCCAGAAATCAGCATTTTGAGAATATTTGCTTATCGCAATGCCCTTCTCTATTTTTCATGAGCTGCTTCATATTACGTTTTGCAGCATTTGAGAATGGAAACTAGAAATCTCAAACACACTTCAAAACTCTTAATGACCAAACAGATAGTAATACCCTAAATGGTTTACAGCTCGTATAAACTCCATAACTACCCTTCTGTCCATTGAAAAAAACATTTGTTTTTCACTGATGTACATATGAAGCACCACAGCGCTGTAGGGGATTTCCACAGTGTAACTGTGGTCCCACCTGTTCACTCACATTCAAGGTCCAGGAGGAAGACAACACGGTGAGGAAGCTTTCCAAACATACTGGAAAGAGGCCACCGTCACACTTGGTGGTGACATCTAAAGTTCCCAGATTTAGGCAGTGCCAAGCAGTATCATTTAAGCTTTAAACAACCACTACAGCTTTCATAATCAAATCACAGCCAGTCGGTTATTAATGCAATTGACTTGCCTCAAAAGTTTAGCATCTTATCTACTTCCCGAGACACAGCTTAAAATGAATGGCCAACGTTCTGTATCTGCTGGTTGTGTCAAGTGTTTCCACATCATCTTAAAGGGCAATAATAGGTGAGACGGTCTTCACGTCTAGTAAATACATCCAAAGCCAAAAAGCTGTGATACCACCTAAGCAGCTAAGAGTCAGATGTTTCACACTGGACGTGGCAATGACTAAGCACAAGCACTGGTCTAACATCCAGCAGGTGGCCAGAAAAACAGAAGTGAATGCTCTTGTGGCTCTGGATCTGGAGGTGTAAATATGCAGCTACTGGCTAATATGCATAATTAAATGCAAAACTAAATAAGGAAAGAGTTATAACATCACTGAGGATTTATGGTTGTAAATTTGGACTCAAATGTGTCCCTTTCCCTGATCCGTGTGCGTGCGTGGTGGGTCATACAGGGCTGGGCTAAAATTAGCAGTGATGTCTTCCTGTGTAACAGGAGAGATGCTGGCCTGCTAACATCAGAAAAATCTAAGGCCTGGCACATTCCACTGTATAAATAACTAGGCAGAGTTGGTGGACAAGGGGGGCGGGACAGAGAGACATTTTCAAAGACGGAGAAAGAGCGAGCGAGGGAGAGGAAGAGCGAGGGAAAGGCTCGGGCTGTATCACTGAGTGATGGGACAGCTGTAGACTACGCACACGACAGGGAAGGAGCGAGCTGAATCAAAGCGAAGGTTAAAATGGAGCGTCAGAGGAACTGGTCCCAGCATAAAACATGCAGCAGCACAGGGCTTGTATAATCCTCACAGGCTGTAAACACCGACAAAGCTCCCATCCAGCTAAAAGGTCCAGAATTGATAAAGTGATCACTCGAAGCATGTAAATCCATGTGAATATAGTGCTGCCCGCTCACATGAAGCCACATACTTGTTTGTAAACATTGTCATGCTATGTCACATACTTATGCATTATTGTGTATTTCTGAATATGCTGCCTCCCCTGATACATGCAGCATATTAATGAGCTGTTGACACTGTGGGAGAACTTTAAATGAGCAGTTACTGAACTCGACTTTAGATTTTCAAGACTGAATTTTTAAAGGCCAATTAATTTTTCCAGGAATCAAACTGAAACTGAGACTTAACTAAGACTCTTGCTTTGTTAACAGCCTATTAGTGCGATCCTGTTACATACTCACATTTGATTGTGTATCTTTTTGTGGACTGTGTCCAAGCAGTCAGTATTTATGTAAGGAAGGAAATGTTATACACTGCGGTTTCTTGCTGCCTACACTACAACCGATCCTTGTGATCATGCTGTGCAGTCTGCAGACAACACCACTCTTTTAGAACAATTTTTTTTGCCTTACACAATCTCTCTTGCTCCTTAATACCAGGAAGGACTGTTATGTAAGGACACAGTCCTTTTTCCCACAGCTCCAGAAAACACTTTCAATCTCCCAGATTTTATTGATGTGCAAGTGATTGGACTGTATTCAGCAGAGATGTGTTCTGACATTTTGGTGCATGTAAATGCACGCCACATTTAATATATGCTATCAGTAGAAAAGGGCAGTTAGAAACCGAAGAAAGAGTTTCTCTACAGACTCGTGCTGAGAACTGCAGAACAATGGCAAAGTGCTGAGCCTGAAAAATGAAGGGCACACTTGAGGAGCCATTTTTCAAAGCAGCTGAGGTGGTCAAAGCACTCAGATGGGTTGAATTTAGATCAGTGCTGGGAATGATGAGAAGCATGAGAAGAGGTGTTGTTGATAAGAATGCATTGCACTGACCTCCTGGGCATCTCCAGTTAGACATAGAGGAGTCTGACTGTCATTCTCAGGGACTCACATCAGCTAAATCTGTCAAAAGTAGTGGTTGGCTTCAGCTTTTCCACTCTGTGCTAATCTATGCTAATCTCAAACAACGATGCATCTCAAAGGAAGACTATACTTGCATCTCACGGCATGCTGCAGGCAGTATATTCTTTAATATCTGATTTTGTGTGTGTATTTGAAGTGTTTTGCTTTGATCTCAGCTTTGATCAATGTCCCATCCATTTGCACTGAAATGCCTGAGCAAAAGTTTAGAACATTCATAATAATAATAATGATAATAAACTGATCCTTAACATTTAAATGACCAGTGAAATATAACAATGAGCATATGATAAAGAAGCACATGTGCACCCTATTAGGAATATCAGTCTGAAATATGATTTTAATCAGCACCAAAAAGGGTTCAGACGTTAGATGAGACACTATGAATTCTACTTGTGCTCACTTAGTGTGGTAGGAATAGATAGATAGTCAGAGATACTGACAGTGATGGTGGCTGATATTCCAACATAGAAAACCCACTGACTTATGCTGGACTCCAACTATGGGGAACAGATTTGCAGACTGATCAGCGGCTGCTCTAGCACATCATCCCTGAGCTTCTGTACACGCGCAAGTGTAGACGTAAATAACGGAAAAACTTTGGCCAGCTCAACTTTGACTTGTCATGACCCTCACATAGCAACAAGTTTGACTGTTGGCTTCCATTACAAAGTAACTTTAAGACCTTCTGTACCAGTTCCATCTTCCAGTCATTGCATCGATATCATGAAAGCTACTGTTTTTTTCCAACTCATTTAAAAGACTACTTAGGGGGAAAAAAGTGCAGTATAAAATATGTTTTAGTGGTTCTTTGCATATGAAATCTAGACAAAGCTACATTCTGTCTGTGGGGTATCCAGTCTAAAGTGAAACTTTAAACATACTGATATTACCTTCACCCAGATCCAGTACAGCCAGTACAGCGCTGCTCCGAGCCTCTCCCAGGTGATTGTTGGCAATGCAGGTGTAGAGACCAGCATCGCTCGGTTTGCAATCCCTAATCCATAGACCTCCATACTCTTGGTTCTCCATGTTGAGGAGTTCATCATTGTGGTACCAGTACAGGGAGGGCTGGGGATCTCCAGCCACAGTCACCTTGAGACGGATGTCGCAGCCTGTCCCCACGGCGGCGTTTCTCATTTTCCGCATAAAAACCGGTGGGCCTGGGGTGGGGTAACCGGGTCCTTGAGGTTCCGGGATAACTTGGTCCGGGCTTGCTTTAGACCGTTTTGGAGGGATGATGGGACTTGGTGGAGCCACTGCTTCATCTGCCCCCTTTTTCAGGGTCATTTGCACCTCAGCTTTTCTCATGGCTTAAACTGTCTACCTGCACTATGACTATAACAATATCTGCACTTCTCTTAATAAAACTTAAAGTCTGATTAGGTTTTATATATAAACTGCAGTTACCATGGCTTTCACATTTTTGAATGTTGGGTATGGTCACTTTACTTTTACTTTAGATACATATCTGCAATGTTTAGTGCTCCTCAAATTGCTGTTCTCTCACGTTGGCTGTTCTCTGAAGAAGAGAAAGAAACTGTTGATCACCAGGTAGAGATTGAGATAGCTGCCACTCTCCTGCCTTCAAAGTATTTTTAGGGCAAGACCTACTGGATCATGTTGCATTAACAGCTCCGTTGACTTGTCTGTTGGAAGTGACGGCTGCCTCTTCCCCCGTCTTTTCCTGCTCTTCTCTGACTTTTCAATCTTGCGTGACTGGATCCTACAAGTGTGCAACTTCTTCACTCAACGCGGCGTGAAAGTCGTCTTATGAGTTTCCTCTTTATTCCTGGTGGACTTGACGGTTGTTCTTGCTTTGTCTCTGGTTGAATGGAAGCATTAAGTCCTCTCTAGCAACTTGCACAGTGCCCCCCCTCCCTCCTTATCCCATGAGCTAAACCACCCCACTCATGATCTCCCCTTAGCTCTACCAGTCAAGGGAAATGACAGTCACAGTCTAGCAAGTCTTGCAGCGACAGCTGCGCAGTGATTTGTCTGACCACTCACTGCTAGGCTCCCACCCCCTTGTAATTTTTAGCCAACCTGAGGTCAGTAGAACATGTGAGATGGTGCAACACTTGACACACCAGGGGGAGATGGTCAGTATGGGATGTCTGTATGTTTAATTTGTAGGTCACAGAGACTGAAATTGGCCTCTCTGACATGTTGAAGTGATCAAATATCATGCAAAAGAAATCTATCGTTGGAATAGAACTGTGAGGCCCTCGCAATAATTATTTTTATATTTTTACAATTCAGCAACAAAGCTCAGGTGGAATCACAAGTGCTGATCTATTTCATATCACAGCCCTGAAAAATCATAGCAAAATGTTACGGGCTGAAAACACTGTGTGCACTGTCCTATTAACAGAGGTGGCAAAAGTACTGACATTCTGTACTTAAGTAGAAGTACAAGTACTTGTCTTAAAAAATACCTTGGTAAAAGTCAAAGTACTGGTTCAGCTTCTTTACTTAAGTAAAAGTAAAAAAGTGCAGGCTCTAAAATGTACTCAAAGTAAGAAAGTAAAAGTATCAGGTTGTATAAATGTTGAATTCAGTGAAAAGTGGCTCTTTGGAGGATGTTTCTACTAGCTATTTTTATGTAAAGCTAACGGTACCTCATTAAATATTATTGTAATAATATAAGAGAATACACGAGAATACAAACATTATTCCAATCTAAATGTTACTCCTGATGATGCACTCAGCTTGAATGTGTTATGCAGGACACAAGCTGTGAAACAAAAACAGCTGTTTTCTGTTGAACCCTAACATCAGCTGTATTGGCGCTGCATGGGGAGAAAA
>VOQJ01012255.1:0-11726 GCA_015052665.1 Apistogramma diplotaenia | reverse complement strand
CATTTGTTATTCATGTACAGAAGTCATTATATTGTCATTTGATACCATGACAGGCTGGAGGCGAACCATGAACGTTCACACTGATAGATTACTATTCTATCCTCCGAGCCACGGCGACATTACCCACGGACAGGTCCGTACGACACGCGATGCCTGAGGTGGGCGCGGTCGTTTGGAAACGTAAATATAGGTCGTATTTCGGGGACCTGCAGAAACGACGGATGCTTACGTTTCGGTTGGAGGACATGTTGACTGTGAAAAGGAGAGTGGGGGAGGAAGGAAAACAGAAGCAGGGGGTGGTGATGGTGTTGTGGTAAAGGTGGGAGAGGGGGCATAGAGTTCTCTTGCAGGTGGAATTGTTTTCTATCTGCTGAACTGGAAAACATTTCAGAGAAAATATGTGGGAGGTTTTGTAGAGGAGTGCCAAACTGCTGTGTTGAATAGTAAAGCTTCAAAATGCAGCTCTTAAATGAAAAGTACATTACGTTTGGATTATTTTTACCTTTTATTGTGATCACAATGAGCAGATACAGTGAAGCTGTAACTAGCTACAGCTACATTACGGATCCACTTTATTACATATGAGACAGACATTGTTTTCTCTACTTTTTCTACGTTTAAATGAAAAGTAAAAGAAAGGTTTACAGCCTGTGCTCGCTGCCTCCTAGTCCCCAGAAAGTCTGTCACTAGTTGCCATGTTTGACCGCTATCATCTAAGGGTCCTCCCTTGGGAACTTTCCTGAGAACTGCGTACCTCCAAGGACCTTTTCTTCTATGTCCATTTGGCCCTGCCAACATTAGTATGAAGTACAACCTCAAAAACAGCATGGCGGATGTCTTGATTGGAGGTGTGAGTTTCTTCAGTGTTGTGGGTATCATGACAAAGGAGGTGGAGAGGCAGGGGAACAAACAGAAAAGGATTTTAGCTGTACCTGAGAAGGGAGAAGGGATTTGCAATGTTTTGTGTAGTGCTGTCCATTGAGCGTAACACAGTTATTATGCTATTACACCACATACATGTTGGATGCCCAATTTAGCAGTTTGATTGGAAAGGCAAAATTTAGTTTAGTTCAGTCAATTTTGCACTGTATTACTGTTACCTGTTAACTGTTACAATATTGCAATAGTATTCACATGAATAATTGTTAATGTGTGCATCAATACATTGATGTTTTGCAATCCCTGTTTAAGACTGAAAAGTTGTTCTTCTGGGGAAAAAAAGGGGTCTCTAAGATCTTCAAGTCTCTAATTTCTGTTGTGCAGATAAGATGGTTCCTGTAACTCTGATAATCTTTCACAGTTAAATAAATAACTGGAACTGTAATAGCATCAGTAAGTATTCCAGGTGATCAGGTGGTTTCAAAAGGGAAAAACTGAGTTATTAAAATAATGTAAACTCCACAAGAATTAAGAAAGGAAAAAAACACCAAAAGTGTTCTCAGGTGTGCTATATAGCACATCTATTCAAAACCACAATCTGTGTTACACTGAAGAGCAGCTTTGATAATGCAGATAAAATAAAGCTTATAGTGCTGCGCGAGTGTAAAATGTCTTTGGTTTGTTTACTTGTCCTTTTTCTGTTTGTTCTGTCACCATCACTTTCACCTCACAGTTTTAAATGCTGTCTTTCTCACCCTTGTTTGTTTTATAGTTTTCTCTCATGTTGGAATTTTTTTTTTCTTTTTTGCTCTGTTTGTCTCTTCAAGTGTTTTAATACGACATATCTGTGGTAATTATAGCACTTCCCTAAGAGCAAGAAATAAGGCGACTTTATTTGGAGAAAGGATGAGATGAAGTTGTGAAATTGGCCTGCTGAGATTGTAGGTTTTCTAAGGGGAAGAAGGAGCATTTCATGCTTTCTTCTGTTGTTTTGTAATGACTGTAAGTGAGGTGTTAAAGAAAATGTTGACATTCTGGTGGTAATTAGCCTTCATCGCTGATAGTGTGACATACAGCAAAGAGAGTATAAAGCAATAAAGGTCAATAAGTGTTTAACTGATTTCTAGTTTTCTCAGGCGCCTTGCACTCTCCTAATAAACTGTTTAGGTGTCGCCATAAAAGTCCTGTAATTCCAGCAGGTTTATATGTAAACAATTACTGCACTCAATTATTGAGTCGGAGCATGTAATAACCTCTGCTGTCAACCCACTTACACCAGCTTGTAATTCTTCAAGCTTTATGTGGTTAACAGAAGTGTATCCACAATACAGAATGAAAGCAGCCTACCACAAGGCTGCCACAGTAAACCCGTGCTGCTGCCCTTGGACAGAGTCACCTCCAGCAGTGCGACTGGTGTATTGTGCTTCCCTACATTATTTGTATAAACAGCTATTGATCCTATAGGGAGGACTGGCACAAGTCAGCAACTTTATCAGCAGCTAAAAAGAAATGAAATTACATTTTTGATGGATGCTCCTGTCACGGAGAAAGCAAAACAAATGCCTACACCATCATTGCAATCCTTACCAAGCAAAGACTGCAGGTAACCCAAACTTTACTGTAAGCTAATGTAAGAGCCCTTTGATCTATCACAGTTCTTATTTTCTATGTGTATGACTAGAGTATCTCTGACACTCTTGGTTGTTAATTTGTTTCTTTTTGGTGGTTGCACCTTCACATTCCTTTAATGTTGCCTTGTTAACTCTCGACTCGGTGATCGAAACGTAATTCCCCAGAGCAGTGTTGGCTTGAGCAGCAGCCCTTAGAGGGAGAGTGCTAATGAGAGCCCAGCAAGCTCTTTCATAATGAAACATCTTTGAGGCCAATTGTCCATCACTAATAATCATATGGTAATAACCACCGCAATAACCTGCACTGGGGAACAGAGTTACAGTCGTTTACTCTTTAAAGTGCACTCTCCTCTTCAGTAAGAAAAAAAAGAGAGAAAGGCGGTGATAAAAGTTAAAACGGCAGAAAAAGACAGTAATGAAGAGTGCAGGAGCTTTATAAGAAGGAAAATATGTAGGTGGAATGCAATTAGGCAAGCGCCACGAAGAAAAATGTAAGAAAGAGAACAGCAACAGAGGGAAGGGTGACTGTTTCCAACATTGGATTAATAAAGAACTGCATGTGATGATGCTAGCATGAATAACTGATCAGTTCAAGTTTTGGGGACAGCGTTGGTTTAGGTGTTGGTAAATGGTCCGTTCGTCATATTTTTCTTTCTCATTTGCATGTGGTGCACTTTATGTGGATTGCATTAGCGCCACCATTGGGGCTGGAAAGCTGGAGATCATAATGGAATCTGAATTTAATCCATCCAAAATCGCCATCCAAAAGTATGCAAGCAGTAATTTCAGATTCAGAAAGAGGCACAGGGCCATTTTAAATGCCACTTTATATTTGTTCGTGCTAAGTTCGTTTTTTTTTTTTTTCTTTTTAATTGGTTGAGTTTAGTAGTGCAGGTTCTTATGTGCCTTTAAACACCCAAGAGAAACAATTGTCTTCAAATGCTGATCAAAGGCAGAGACATTACATCACTGGAGTCACTCTAAAAAAATTAATATGCAGCTTGGACTTAATATTATTAATTTTTGGAAAATTCAAAATATCAAGGGCAAGGACATCCAAGGCGTTTTATAACTCCATCTCCATGGTTACAGCTGTGTGACTGGTTTTGAACAGAAAGCACATCACTCTCATATCTGCTATGACATTATATTTTCCCATTTCTTTTTCAGCAGGGGGAAATTACACAGGGGAATAAATGGGGAAATTATACAAGCATTTTTTCCCCACAGTAACTTTTCTGCTGGTCAAAACACAATACAGCTGAAACAGTATAAATGAATACCTGAGAGAAATGTGGTGGAAGTTGGCACATTAATGGTATAATTGCAGCTCAGTGGAGAAGCCCAACGCTGTGGGTTTCCAGAAAAGCTATTATCTGTGTGATGCCATGGAGTTAGGGAAGGTCTGCAGTGGGCTCAGTGATGGGTCAATAAGAGAAAGAAGAGATGAGCCAAGATAAACAAAAAATGCCACAGGTCTGTCTGCTCTAATACTGGTCACACTGGCCTTACATGTGCAGCCTAACACAAATATACACACATACTTGTAGACAAATAAACATATGACTGCTGACCCAGTGGACCATGACAGACTGCTGCTGAGGCTAAACATAGCAAATAGAAATGGCTCAAGGCCCAGTGAACCCAAGCCTTACAATGAGGCACGAAATGTTATACAGAAGTGACACACTGGGGCTTTCCTCTAAGGTTTATTAGTTTTATTTAGACTCTGTTAATCTATGATTAATCAGCTATCAACTGAACAATATATGTGTTGTAAATATAATATAATATAATATAATATAATATAATATAATATAATATAATATAATATAATATAATATAAGAACATAGACAAGCTTCAATAGTAAAATAGTTATAACTAGCTATAACTAGATATCTAGTATTTAATAAGTATTTACTAATTCAGCATCTTGTTAGTGAAGTGTATAACCTTTTTTTTTCTTTCCAAAAATTGGACATTTATGACTGACAGAAATCAAAGCATTGTTTCATTTAATCAAAATATCAAAGTGCTTCATGATGCAGTACTACAGGTAAGAAGAGACAGATTCACAGTAGTGCAGTGTAGAAAAGGGGGCTTTAATGACAGAAATTACAACAGGAAATTTTTAAACCATGGAGAAATAATTATCTCTAGGAGGTGGTGTAATCCTACTGCAGACCAGCCCTCAATTAACACCTTGTCAAGTTAAATCAAATTATGAAGAACCAAAAGAGTGCTATTTAACTTTTAACCTTGAGTTAAAAATAATGAACACATTAAGTAGTTCCAGGCTGAGGCAGATAGTGGAATTGAATTGTACAGTATTTGCTACTGTAGGTCACACTGCATACTATCTTGCTGTGTAATTCACATTTACTAGTGATTCACAGATTCTAAATTCCCCATTGTGCTCCTAATGTAAAGGTTCTTGTCGAGAAATATCTAGAAACAAGGCCCATATGCTGCTTTATACTGGTACTTGTTGTATTAGCTGTTCTGAACACAGCAGCATTGAGGTGCTTTAGTGTGTTTATAAAGATCCATTTCAGTTTGTTTGCCCAGACATGTTTTTCCAGGAGTGATGAATTCAGTTGCTTCTGAAAAAAAAAGTGCACAATGAGACTTTTCAGTGTTGGACATTTTGTTTTGGCGACAAATAAGAGGGAAAGGGCTACAAAAACAACGATACAAAGGCACAAGTAAGAGAATGTGTTGGACTGAATGAATTGGATGGATAGAGTGGATTAAGAAAATTGAGGACTGTGCCAACACATAATTGGAGCCCTGTTTTGTATGTCCCACCATTTGGCAGCACGCATACTGTGAATGCAGGCAGAAATGTGGAGTGCACAAATAATGGTGCAAGGTGTACAGTTTGAGTCATTAGCATTCTCATATATCAAAGCAGGATTTTCATAAAATCCTTAATGGAAAACTAAGTGAATCATTTGTTCAAATGTGTTTTTGCCTTTGCTTTTTCTACAACCATAACTGTGCATCCTCTATTAAATCTGAATTTTGAATAACTGGCAACCACTACCAAATCTCACTTTGAAAATGGTCCCACAAAACTAACCGTGCAGCTCAACCAGCAAAGCATTAATCATTGGGTCAGTCAAACTGTTAAACTAGTCATTAAACAAGGAGTAAACATCACTGCAGCACCTGGCAACAAAGCTGCCTGACGTTGTGTTTTTAGCTCACTGTTTCTGGGGAAAAGTGTTCACCACATCATTGAAATCCAGTGCTAAGACAAAATCTGATTCACCTGCCACCAATGGTGAGGAGGCGGGGGCGAGGGTCGTTTTCTTCATTTCAATCTTCTTACTTTCTCACCTGTTGTTCAGACTTGATTACTGGCTTACCATAAACACATGTGGTAAGACTTGCAGTTTTCTAATGAATTTTATTTTCAGTATGTCTGATAATGATGTAAATTCAAATGTGTTGTGTGAATGGAGTGGGCATCGTGCCAGACTGGTAGAGAAAAAAAAAACTCACTCGATGCAGCTTTTTATGTTTTATGCTTATTGGTTTGGATTTATAGCTGGCACATTTACTACATTTTACTCATTGTTCACTCATGTACTACAGCTCACATTCACAGCCATTGCTCCATGCCTGACACAAAAGATGCATAAAGAAGTTAAAAAGTTTTTTTCTTCTCTCAAAGAATTGTTGAAGCGCTAAACAAACAGACAACAAAGACACAAGCAAACAGCTAAAAGAAGAGGGGACATTGAGCAGAAATCCAAATCTTAATTCTAATGTACATTAGTCTGTGTAAAATCTAAGTAGATAATTTATTATGTCAGCATCCTGCACTTTGACCTTGAAATGTGATCATATTTGTTTTAGTCAGATCGTTTGTTGGCTGCCTTTAGTCTTGAGTTGATGGGATTTTAAAGATGAGAAATGTGTCTGCCCTTGGGGGGGTTTAGCTGTGTGCATGTTGATTCATTCACTCATTTTAGCACATCCGGCAGGAAGGACCAATGAGCTCATGGCATGGCACGGCATCCTCCCTCAATCCATCCGTCCATCCGCAGTTCACAAGACTTGTTACTGCTCTTAGAGCAATGATCAGATTTGATCAAAACTTGTGCATCATGATCACCCAATATGTCTGTGCTCAAGGTCAGGGCCATATTTGTTGCTTTACTGGCAGTAACCTCAGAATTGCGAGCCAGATGAGCTGCTACATCCCTGCCATTTGTTTGTTTGTTTGGGTTTTATTTTTATAATTTTAGAGGCGGATGCATTTTTAGTGATACTACTAAGGCATATGTGAAAAAGAAAAGCGATCATTCTCTGTTTTGTATTTCTTGTAAAATCCATAGAAAAGTCCTGTTCCATAGTTAGTTTGATTGCATAACAGTGCTGTATAATTTGTAACCTCTAACATACACATTATGAACACAGGTAATGGTAACATTTCAGACAACATTTTATATTAATAAAAGTAAAGAATAACAGCAATAATGGCGCCTCTGTGCATGTTTGGCATTTGACCTCTGCTATCATTGATTTATCTACAGTTATAAACTTCTTCACACATTGTCACCTGCTTCATTGACTTCCATGACTTTGAAGGTTGGAATGTGCTTATCTATAGTTTGTTTAACATGCCATGGTTTGCATAGATCCCTATCACGCTTCTGTATCTCATTGAGGGATGTTTATTTTGTTCCTTGAATATCGTTAAAGTATTCCACGCAGTAGTCTAAAATCAGAATGTCATTTCCATATTGAAGAACATGATGTATTAAGTATATTTTAACATAACAGTATGAAAAACACAAGGTGACAAAATAGCTAAATTAACTCCAAATAGTATATGCATGAATATGGATGAGTTTTCTCTATACATTAAACTCTATCGATTAACTAATGTTTGTTTGGCCGCAGTAATAGAATACCAGATGATAACACAACAAAGAACAATTTGTGCTCCTTAAAAATGGTTTAAGCTGAAGCTTCCTGTCACTGCTCCTACCACTGCAGATAGAGCAGCCAATAATAAACATTAGCAGTGAATAAATCAGCTTATAACTGTTGTTCATGATAAAGCCATCTTAATTACAAACACCACCCAAACTGGTGAATGGTCATAGAATTTGATCCATTGGGATGTGCAGTGTAGTGGCAACTAACATCAATAAGCAGCACATGCCATTTAAAAGCCCTCTGGCATGCAGCGTCTTTGTAGAAAGTCTTTGTCTACAGTCGCCTCTGCAAAACATACACTCCTATACTGTATCTTCCCCATTACGTCTTTCTGCATGCAAATAAAAACATTTCTTACTGCAGCACAGTTTATTACTTTACTCCTATCTGCAGCCTGTATCCGTATCACTGAGTTTATAAGTGTGAAACACTGCGCACGGAGCATGCACACACATTCGCACACATCCCGAGTACAGGGGGCATACTCACTTTGGCAGTGAACCCTAAATGAATGTAACAAGAATCTTTAGCTGACCAGCTCATTATGGTGTGATAATTGGCTCAGGACCATCAGACTGTGAGATGACGGGCTCCAATCTTGTTAGTTTGGTGCATGTGTGTAAGTGTCTCTGTTTACAACAGTGCCTTTGTCTGTTCCCCTGAGTAAACTAACCAACCTCACAGAACATAACAATAATGATTCAATAATGTCTGGCAAGTTATTGTGGTAATTAGACATTAAAGGCTTTCAAAAGACTTTCAAATCCTGTTTCCACATGATGTCCATCTGATTTAGACTTTCAAAGAAGCAGCCCTCCTTTTTTTAACTTACTGCATTTGCCTGGAAAATCGTAGATTCCCACTTTCCCTTGAACATACATACACTCTATGTATATTTGACTGGTCTTGCATACCAGCTATTTACTGTAGTCATGTGAATCAATAATAGATGCAGACAGTGATATGCTGGTGTGAGCTTCTCTATCCTACGACGTTTCTAGAACATCCGTTATTGATGTTTTCCTATCAATAATCATGGGCTCATATCTGCACTGTTGTGATCAGGAAAACCAGTCCAAGCAGAATGCTGGTGACATATTAAAATATTGATGACACTAATATGGATATGATAAAGTTGGTTAGGTTATCACATTTATTCTGAGTAGTGCATCTTTAACCTGAACTGATTACATACAAGTTTGCATCAATCTTTCCTGTTATTATCCCTCTCAGTAATAAATGATGCATTAAATTAATCTTAAATAAGTGTCAGTCATCAAAACTTTGTGCTACATTTTAAATAGTTTCTGCATTAATACTCAATTAAAGTGCAAATAAACACTTCCATTCACAATGGTTTCAGAATAATGAACTACATCTGAGTGTAATCATCAGCAAAACATGGCTTCTATTTTAAGTCTTTTTCCACATAGCTAATTAAATATGTATTTAATCCTGTCTAACATGTCTAAATGAAAAAGAAAATCTCTGTGGTCTTCTTGCTTGTGTCTGTTCCTTATCAAATACTGGTGGAGCAAGAAGTGTAAGCCTGTTTACCATCTTATTAATAGAATGATATTAGTAATTATACTGTAGGGGTGAAGAATAACTAAAAATAAAGGCAGAAAAATATGGAAAGCGAAGGACAAGGTTAAAGATTAGGGGGAGGGGGGTGGTGTCAAAAAGTGAATCGGGGGCTCTGACAGTGACAGGGGCCCTGAGGCTGCACGACACCTGGCATCTTTCATCTCCAGCCACATCACGTTTCCCTGCCACAGTCCTCAAGCTAAGGATGCCGCGGCTACACACTGAAAAAGAAATGACAATGTGCAGCAAAGAAAGAAATTACACAAAACCAGAGGCCTCGACACGGGCTGAATTTGAGAAGAAACTGGAAAGCAGACGTTTTGCCTCAGATCTATCCGTATCACTGATGCAAAGACGGCCCCAAATCCATTACAAGCCAATTATATGTGCTGGGCCAGGGCTGGGGCTGGGCACTCACTCGTGAACTGCAGTGCTTAATCCACAAAGAGGAACTAATAGGAAATTTGAAAATAGAATCCACACTTGAGTAACTTTGGAGGGATTTGGTTGGATTAATGAACTGTCAGACTCACTGTCAACATGCCGGGGAGTGCAATCCTTTACCAGCCTTTGCTAGTCCGTTTCTAGTCTCAGTCTTTCTAGTTTCTCTGTGCTCTCTCTAACACAGCAAGTGTTTAAACTGACATGTTCTCGTCCGCGCGAGCAGGATGCCAGAAGAAATAAAAATGGTTGTAGTACCACCTGTGTTTAATCTGTCTGTGCTAATGTCTCTGTGCTTTTAACGGTAGATCTCATCTGTTATATCCACGCACACACAGACACACACAAATAGGGCAGAATACTCTTCCCTCATGAGTGAAGAGCCTAAATGAGTTTCCCCTCCTGGAGCAAAGGCAGCATCTGCTTTAGTCCGAGGGGACACATACTACAATCACCAGAGCTACCAGTCACCACTTAAAGATAGCACTAGAGGAGAGGAAAAGAGGGCTGAAACCAAGAGGAAGAGAGGTTAAAGCGGCAAAAGAGTGGCTCACAAACCGAAGGGAAAAACACTTGTGAAGGAGGGCTATACAGCTGAGCCAGAATGAGATCATTGGTAAGGATACTCAGCGAAAAGACTTGCAGCAGGGAGACATATTCAAAGAAGTCCAGTCCATGTTGTGGCTGTCCTCATTGTTTTCAAGAGACTTGATAGAAAAGATAGATGGCTTCACCATCTGAGGTAGCTAGCAGTTCATGTCATTGTTGAAAATTAAAGCACAGATCCATCAGCGCTTGATCTGGCCACAAACACAAGCACACTAACAAAGAAAATTGCTTTTTGATGAGCCTATTTATAACAAATCAAACAGGAAGCAAGGCAACAGAGTGAGTCATGTGGATATCCTGAGGCATGAATGTCTAAACATGTTGTAGATCTTTGCCTGTGGTACTATTTGTTGAAGCAGACATTTTCATTAAAAAAAGAAAAATCCTGCCACTAAACTGGATGCACAGGCCAAAGGGATGTACGGGAATGTTCAGGATATAATGTGTTCAGAGGAACTTCTTGTTTATTTTAATTCTGCTTCATTTAGCTGCTGCTTTGACACCACTAACTACATGTATCCCATTGATGCTTCTAGTTGTCATCATATCTGAATGACAAAATATAAAATATTACATGTCTCTAAAGGATCCATACTTGGACAAATTTTTGAGCATCATTTAATTTTAGAAAATATATTTTGTATTAATTATTACCATAATTAATGCTAATGCATCAGAAATCCAGTTAATGTTACATTTGTGTTGTGCTTGAGTTGAACTATGAAGCCACTGACTTTGGCTTCAGAAAAGCTGGAACAATAAGTAGCAGAGCTGCAGGTGGCTGCAACAACACATCTCCACTAGATGAATGTTGCATGGTTTGTTTTACTATTGGAGCTGTCCAGCTGACTGAGAAGAACAGAGTGGAACTCATACAAAAACACCTCTTAAAGAAACAGAAAATACATTAGCCGTGATGGTAGTCCTTGCCCTTGGGAGCAAACCACGGTAATACTGCAAACAAAAGCTCATTCACTTTATAGCTTTCTTGCCAACACTGTTCACGGTGACATGTCACATACAGCAGATAAAACGAAAAGAACAACCAATGACAACAGCAACAAGAGAGCAGCGCTGCACTGCTCGGCGTGGTGGTGGTGTTTTGTAATAAATTTTTGATTATTGCACGATCGCTTGAAGCAAATGGAACCTTTACTACTAGCAGAAAATAATATATTTTATATGTTTATTTGAACATTGATCCATTAGCATTACCATCAATATCCTATGTTCACTTATTCCCATTTTTTCTCTTCATGTCTAATTTCTTTCATGTGTAACTCTTCTCATTTATAATTTTTCTCTTCTCCAACACTGAAACTCCAGCTCAGACTCCCTAGTAACTTTTGCATCTTACTCTTATTGTGCATCTTCATCCACATCTGTTTCTCTTCAGGTCAGTTTAGTGTGCGAGTGGGTTTGGAGACAGCACTTTTGCTCTCCACTCAGTGTTATACTTGATTACCTTGAATTGTCTGTCTGTACTATAGGGAGTACAGAATGGCTTATATCCAGTTTGACTGTCAGTCTGTCTGTAACTAGAGAGAAGAGCCACAGCAGAAGGAATGAGTTTTGGTGTGTGTGTGTGTGTGTGTGTGTGTGTGTGTGTGTGTGTGTGTGTGTGT
>VOQJ01012253.1:0-11157 GCA_015052665.1 Apistogramma diplotaenia | reverse complement strand
AGAACATCATTAAGGACAGCTCACACCCTGGCTTTGACCTCTTTGACCTGCTGCCCTGTGGCAGGCGCTACAGGTGCATCAAAGCCAGAACAAACAGACTCAAGAACAGTTTCTTTCCCACAGCAATAACCACCCTGAACTCTCACACACACTAACTGCAGCATATCTACCACTTCTGTAACGTGCAATATCTGAACATCAATCCATATGTATAAACTCATATTACCACCACAATTTTAATGTACATATCTTGTAACTTTTTATTTTACTCTGTATCTTAGCATATGCACCGAATGGGAGTGGCCCTCCAATCTCATTGTACAGCTGTATAATGACAATAAAGGCTATTCTATTCTATTCTATTCTATTCTATTCTATTCTATTCTATTCTATTCTATAATGCTAACACCTATCATTTAGGAGAGTGCAGTGAGTCAAGCGTGCATGAAGCGTGAGTATAAATGGATCAACACATGACCCATAACTGCATAAACAGCATAGTGTGTCAAACACTGTGCAGTGGTGTTAGGCAGAGTTTTACAGACCACCGTCTACAAGTGTTCTGTTTGCTTTGTCTTTGTGCTGTGAAACTGAGTGTTGAAAACAGTGAAAACGCTCCTCTGCAGCCATGATCTGATCTTCCTATGCATGTTTTGTTCATCTTTAATATTGTTCACTGTCATTCTAGCTTTTTGTTGCTAATTCAAATTAGCTTTCCTGTTCAAGCCTACTTTTAAACTAGTCAGCATTTCACCTACATGTAATATCATCGCTGTTCTGTTACACATTTTGGTTTTTGAGAGTTTTATGCAAGCACACCTGCAATGGTTGCATATCGTCCTTCCAGCTTAGTCCTATGCAAATCAGAAATAGTGTAGGGCTGTGAGTCTTGCATAAAGCCTACCGTGACACTATGCACAGGTCACCCCACTCCTGGGTCCTTGGTCTGCCCTGGGGTTCCTCTTGGTGAGATATCCCCAGAGCACCTCACCTAGGAGCACCTCACCTAGGAGGTACGCAGGAGGCATCCTGGTCAGATGCACAAACCACTTCAACTGACGTGAGGGAGTAGTGGCTCTACTCTGAGCCTCTCCCTAATCCACAGTCTCATTCTTTTGGTCACCATCCAGAGCTTGTGACCATAGGCGAGAGCAGGAATGTAGGCTGACCAGTAAAGCAACATCTTCGCTTTCAGCTCTCACTTCACCAAAACAGACAACTACAGTGTCCTTATTGTGGATGCTGCACCAATCTGTCTATTGATCTCCTGCTTCCTTCTCCCATTATTCATGACCAAGACCCCGAGATACTTAAACTTCTCCACTTGGGGCAACAACTCATTCCCAACCCATATAGCCATGACCTCGGACTTTGAATGCTAATTCTCATCCTAGTTGATTCACACTCAGCCAAAAAATGTCCCGGTGCAAGCTAGGGATCATCACTCGATAAAGCCAACAAAACCACACCACTTGCAAAAAAGCAGAGATGAGATCCCGAGGGCACCCAAACAGACACCTCGGCCGTACCTACTGTATGAATGACCTGGCAGAATCCAGAGTTTTGCCAGCAATGTGGATCCAGCTCTCACTACAGTTCCATAGGCACTGGATAGCCTGCAACAACAAGGACAATACCCCATACACCCAAAGCACCTCCCACAGGATACTTCAAGGGGTGCAGCTGAATGCCTTCTCATATAGACTGGTTGGGCAAACATATGCACCCTCAAACAGCCTTGAGGCCTTAGGCACCCTTTGACTCCACACGGATCATCTATAGTACATAAATGACCATACGGCTGGGTTTCAGACAAAGAAAAGAACAAATCCTTAACAGCTGCAAATCCAAGCTACAGTCTCTTACCTGACTCTTTGGTTGATGGGGGATGAAATCTGTAATAACAGGTTTTGGCACAGGAGGAAAAATCTTGACTTTGATCCTAAAGATCAGGAAAAAAGGAAAAAAAACAAAAACTTCATGAGAAACTTTACATTATTAGGAAATTAATAGAAACATCCTCTGATTACAAGTTGTGCCTACAGTGGCTGCTTTTCAGCTAAAATGGCAGGTTTATTTTTTCCCCAGAAAATGTGCAATAATTATGATAATAATGAAATAGTAAATGGTCACTTACTTCTTCAAGACAATGGTGCACATTGTTGAGAATAGGAAGAAGACAAATAGCAAGCCGAAACTCAACCACACTAATACAGGGAAGCAAGGAGATAAAATAAGAAAGGATAAAACTGAAAACATGGGGAAGAAAAAAATGACCTAAGCTCACTGGCATGTATCAGTATTACTAAAAGCACAAGCTATTTCAACATGAGACTCTGTACCGTTCATAGGTTTTCCTGGCTTTGTGGTGATTATTACTAAGGCTTTAGGCCCTTCTCCCACTCGTGTCACTCCAGCTAAGGTGACGCTGTATTTGCTTCCAGCTGTTAAGTTTTCCAGATGATAATTTGTCTTTGAAGTTGATATATTGTAGCACACTAATAAAAAAAAGTGAAAAAAATGTGTTATTACAGTCAGTGGGCTAGTCTCTGTTAGAATAGAATAATAAAGAAATAAGACAATAATCAAGCAATTAAGAGTTGAAAGATGTGACTTTCACACCTTTGCCCTTTTCCTGGGCGCTGGTTTTCACCCTGCACAGGCTGTAATGCGTCAGGAAGCCTCGCTGATCCACAAGGGGAATCGCTGTCCAGGACAGGTCAGCAGAACTGTCTGTTTCCTGAAATGCAGTGAGCTTCTGAGGTTCCTTGAGTGGTTCTGAAATAAAATTTAAAAAATGAACACTTAACCTATAGCGACTTATGCGGATGTTCATGTGACCAAGCCCTGTAACTGCCAATGAAATTATGACTGTGCCTGCTTTCAAAAGCAGTTCTGATGCGGGGGGCTGGTTTTCTCTGGGTTGGTTGTTCTTTTCCAGGCTAGCTGCAGCTATAAAAATGTACAATTTAATTGCATACCCTCTTGAATGGATTACAACTATTTATGCAAAAAAGAAAAAAAAAACCTAAAAAAAGAAAGAAAAACTTGAAGGTCACAAAGTTTTGAGGAAAGACCAACTTTTCAGGCTTTCTGTGTCAGAAGAAAACAACCGAAAATTTCCCACCCTCAAAATACATTCTACAGCTGTTTAAGATGGAGATACTGAAAATGTATCAATCTCATCTGACAGATGTAATGTTCAGCTATATTTTGATATAAAATTTTAAATTCCCTGGTTATTGATGCTAACTGCATAACATCAATTTAATGCAGAAATGTGGGTGGGCGTAAATATGTCTCAATAAATGTATTTAACATACATGCAAAATGTATTTTTATTGTTACATGAGTGTGATCTACTGGGGGGAAATCTGGGATTTCCCCTACATAATCTTGAAACAGAGCCTGAACAATAATAAAGTCAGAAACCGAATTTCCCACAAAGATGTGAGAGTTGTAGCTTTTTCTTTCTTTCTTTCTTTTTTTTTTTGCTTGCATAATTACACTAATGAACCAGGCCGGTGTGTGTGGGCTCCTGCAGTTTGAAGCCCTTGTTATCAAAGGCAGCTCTGAAAAAATTTTTTATGAACACGGTTTGTTGGCTTTGCAGCTGTTAGTGCTGCTGCCTTGACAAGCTGACAGAGGAGCAGCAGCCACAGTTTAGTACCTGTGGTCCATGAGGGTTGCAGGTCTAGGTAAAAGAAAAAAAAAATGGTGCCATGCAGCAATAAACACTCTGCAGCAATGAATCTACTGTAGTGGAATATTTATTTTTCCTTTTTTAAACTGACAACATTGTTAGCTTGCTATATATATATATATATATATTCTTCTTCTTGTGAACTCTGTGGAAACATTTTTAATAATTTAAACAACACACCTCTCCTACGCAAAGAGTTATTTGGTTAAAAATATGCACGATTCTGCTGAATCGGTGTGTTCTGTGGTTCTGGTATGAATTAAATGCTTGTGTTTTTTTTACATTTGTCAAATCGTTCTTTGTAACCACTGTGCTTTCAGTTTGCACCACCCAGCCGCACAAGTGGACAGCACAATTTTAGTCATGAATACACTCATTCCAGCAATCATGTGTGATCATTAACTATCTATTTCACAGTTTAGATCTTTCAGTTGCTACAGGTTTGACTATTTTATTTCACCATACGAAAGAGAAATATGACACAGAGTGAAAAATGTGCCCGCCAGCCCCCACTCTTTCCTTTAGTTAATGTATGTACGTCCTGTTTAATGTGGTCAACTTGTTGCAGTCCTCCTAACTGGCAGAGGAAGTCTGTAGCAATCCTGTGAATCTTACTGTAAAAGCACCTTACAAGAAAGCACTTACCAGCCTCTTTTTGATAAAAGAAGCACATTTCAACTGTCTGTGGTTTCCCACGATGACATTTGTGTTCAAAGTATAGGTAACGAACATAGTCCTTGATGTCTGTAACAGAAACGCAAAGCATGTTTTGTCTGCAGTGTGGAAACATGGTGGAATGACCGTAAGATCAATGAGAATAACATTTAAATCTTTTATCCATATTTCTTGAACATTTCATGATAACAGGGAACAAACATAAACAGAATCAGTTTACAACTTACTTTTGTTTGTTTGTTTTTTCTTGTTCACGGTCATCGTTATCACTTCTTTTGGCTCTGGACCTGCATCTTGAAGCTCGTACAACTCGAGGCAAGTGTGCCTTTTTAATTTTTCATTCACCAGAGTTTTGTTACAAGCTGCCAGAAAGAAAATAATGAAAACATTTATAGTCTACTTAACCCTTTAAGCATAAATATACACACAATGCATATTTCTGTGTATTCCATGCCTACGTTTTAAATCTGCTGCACGTTCGGCTGGTACTTGCACAATCGCTGGAGGAGACTCGCCCGCATCGTTTTTGGCGATAACAGAGATGTTGATAGCAGAGTATGACACATACACTGTGTGAACAGTTTTCTTGGTGTGATGTGTTTTCTTTAGGCAATGACATTTATGAGAATAACTCAATGTCACATCCCTCACTGCTGCTGCAAGCGGCATCGGCTGAAGAACAGAAGAGAGCTCGGTTCAGGCAAGAGTACAGGGAAGAGCAGAACTGAAAATGTAAAAACAAAACTTATTATTATTATTATTATGTTAAATTAACTTACCATCCACGTTAGTGTCAACTCTCGAGTGCCATTTATATTTTTAGTTGTTATGGTGACATTAGGCTCATGTTCAAGTTCTGTAATTAAAACAAAAAGTTAAAGAGCAGAAAAAATATGTGAAGACTCTATAGAGATGCTTCAGTTACCATCTTCAAAGAAGAAAATGCAAGGGCTTTAAATAGCAGAAATTTAAAGGTGCTGGAGTTGGACCGAACAGATCTAAACATGATTTGTAAGTTTAACATTTGAGTTTGGATTCTGGATCATTCAGGGTGGTAATTGCATGAAACCAGTGTGAGAGACGAGGTACACCGCACAGTTGCACTACAAGGAACAAAAATCATCTGGTCCTTAACAGGTTCTAAAATGATTCAAATACAACCTCGGATGAACAACGATGCTACACCAAAGCGAAAGCGAGATGCAGAAGCAGGATATAAAAAACGAAGTACACCCCATGATTCAGTAGCTTGTAGAACCACCTTTAGCAGCAATAACTTATCAGTCTCTCACATTGATGTGGCCCACTCTTCTTCACAACTTTGCCTCAGTTAATTGAGCTTTAAAGGGTGTCGTTTATGCACATCTCGCTTAAGGGCCTGCTTCAGCTGGGTTGAGTCGGGATTCAGCTATTCTGCTGTAGGTTTGCTTCTGCACGTAGTATCATTTTTTTTAATCATTTGCCTGACACAGTTTTAAAAACAAGTCTGTCGGACAGTCAGCCTCACATGCGTTTCAGTGATACTTTGGTGTACAGCGGAGTTCACGGGTGACTCAGTGACTGCAAGGACCCCACATCCTGTGGCTGCAAAACAAGCCCAAATCATCACATTTCCACCACTGTGCTTGACAGCTGGTGGGAGGTATTTGTGCTGCTATATTGTGTTGAGTTGTACTTTTTTGTGCATTAGAGCCAAACATCTCCAGAAGTTTTGTTTTGTTTTTGCAACTTTCAAAAAAAAAAAAGAAAAAAAAATCACATTATTAAAAGTAGATTAAGATGTGAAATTAAAGTTATCTTCATAGATTCACTCAGTTCAGTGAATTCAGGAACTTTTAGATTTAATGACGTTTGACAGATTTTTAAAATATTAGTGTTTTCTTGTTTTCAGGCAGGTGGTCTAATAAATTTGTTAATTCAATTCAGTTTTATATTTATATGGCGCAAAATCACACCAACTGTCTCCTGAAGATGCTTTATATTGTAAGGTAAAGACCATACAATAATACAGAGAAAACCCCAACAATTGGAAAACCACCTATGAGCAAACATGTAGCGACATAGGGAAGAAAAACTGTCTTTTAAAAGGAAGAAACTTGCAGCACAGAAGAAACATTGTAATAATATCTACTATATAAAATGATTAACTGCAAAGTGGTGTATAGACACACAGAGTGAAAAGAGGAAACAGTCATCATGGGAACAATCCCAGCAGCCTACACCTATTGCAATTAAGGAAGCGAGCTGTAACCGTCTCTTCTTGCAGGATTAAATTTATAGAGTTACCCAGCCGAGGACATTTACACCTAACCTTGCTTTTGCTTTGTCTCATTAAGTTCCTGTTTTTTGGGGTTTTTTAGCATTTTTTTTAACCATTTCATGGTATCAGAGCACATAAAAATGATATTTCACACAATACTCCACAGTTAAATCTAGCGCTATATTAATTCATTCTTCCTTAAACCTTACACAAAATTGTCTATTATTTCCTTGATCAAACAGGTACACTCTACATTGCACTTTTAGTATCAAATTAGCAAAACCATGGTAACTTTACTTGTATCCGCGGTCTTCGGATGAAACACTGTGTTTGTATAGGTGACAAACTGCAGTTGCCTGTTCAGAGCAGAGAGAAGAGGACTCGACAGTACCATGTGCTTCTCTCCCACTCCTTGGAGGGAGACCTTGTCCACCCTAGCAGCAACATCAAAAGTCCCCAGTGTTGCAGTCAAAGATACCTGTTATGGAACCAGCATGGTTTGTGAACAAAACAACATTTGAAATTAAGACAAAAAATGTGCAAATCAAATAATTAAGACATTACCATATGGTCTGATCGTGGTTCTTCTTTAAGGCCTAAACCTAAAGAAACAGAAGTTATTTACATTATAGAGACAAACTGGCTCTCTGGCCCATGTGCAGTGTTGGTGCCTTTTGAAGCAATTTTAGTGTAATTATCTGAGTACATGTACAATATTACCCTTCAAGAGGTAAAGGTTTAGCTCAGTTTCTTTGTTATTTGCATGCTGAATATGCCTTTACCTGGAATGATGATTGTCTTAAGGGGTCGCACCTCCACACCCTGGATGGGATACTGAAGAGGAGTGTTGGCTTCAGCTACAATGAGTGCATCTGCAGGATTGTAGGACCTTTGCACACAACACATTTTATACACACTACAGCATAATTTCAGAGTGCAATAAGTAACATTCCTAGTATTTGTTGGGATTCCTGTTGAAAACAGAAATCCAGTGGCTCTTCAGTACTTGGGTGATTTGTCTGTTCGCTCATATAATAGAATATAATAGAATAAAACATTATTGATCTCTTTTGGGAAATTGCTTTGTTGAAGCAGTAGCAATTAACACTAAAATAAGGACACAATATAAATACTATATAATTATACACAATATAAATAAATACTATGCAACTAAGAGTATTATATACACAATCTAAGAACTAAATACACAACATAAATATACATACTATATACAACTGAGTTCCTTATTAGTGGTTCGCATTAAAGAGTCTGATTGCTGTGGGCAGGCAGGACTTCCTGCTGTGCTCTTTTCTGCACCGAGGTGGTATCAGTCTGACTGAAGGTGCGTTCCCGAAGCACCTCCAAGTCATGTTGTGGGCGTGAGCTGTTGTTCAGTACGTTATTCAGTTTCCTTAACATCCTCACCCCTGCCACCTGCTGAACAGAGTCAGCTCAGACTGTGGACCTCGCCCTCTTGTCACGGCCTCTCCTCTGACCTGTAGAGGTGGGCCTTGAGTAATTGGAGCCACCTGGGCTCAGTAATTTAAGAAGGGCTCCACTAATCATTCCTGTCTCTGCTCCTCCAGGTAATCTTGGTTTGTTTTTTGTTTTTGTTTGGTTTTGGGTTGCAGTACTCATCCATTATCCACATACATGCTCACTCACTCATACACTGCACGCACTAAACACACTGACATACTCACACCTCATATTTGTTTTTGTTTGTTTCTATATATTTTTCAATTAACCCACTTTGATTGGCCTACATCTTTGTCTCCCCTCATTCTTTGTTAGGGGCCATGAGCCAGCCTGTGACACTCTTTATAAGCTTATCCAGTCTGATCTTGTCTCTAGAGCGAGCCCCCTCCCCCCAGGACATCACACCAAAGAACAGTGCACTCGCCACCACAGACTGGTAGAAGGTAAGCAGGAGAGGTCTGCAGATGTTGAAGGATTTTAGCCTTCTCAGGAAGTATAATCTGCTTTGCCCCTTCTTGTAGACTGCCTCAGTGTGCCTGGACCAGTCCAACTTATCATCCAATTGCACCCCCAGGTACCTGAAGCTGGACACAACCTTAACTTCTGTGCATTGGATAGTGACTGGAGCTAGTGTGGGTTCTAATATGTCTGAAAAAATAGTTTGTTTTAGAGATGCAAGGATCTGCATAGGCTGTTCTTTATTCTTGTAACAGTATAAATAAGTGTTACTTGTATAGTTTGATATTTATTTACTCACATACACTCACATAGTCTGAGGAAGGAGGGGATTCAACACTTGGCAGACAATTAAAAACACCTGCATTGAACATGTGAACTCAGTTCACCCACATCTGGGCCAAATACTGTAGGCTTGAAAGTGTGACTTTAACTTTAAATTTAGAGAATGAGGGATTTTCTTTTTAGAGCTATCCCTAAAGCAGTTAGTTACAACACTTTCAGGACTACATCTACAGTAATTAAATTTATTACCCACTGCTGTGTAATCCATTATTAAGAAATTATCTGACAAAAAAAGGTTTTCGGGGAAATGCTGTTAAGGGTTCAGTTTCTATGCCACATGTCAGAACAACATATTCACATAACACAACATAACACATCCAATTTCATTGTACAGCTGTATAATGACAATAAAGGCTATTCTATTCTATTCTATTCTATTCCTCTATTCAAGATACAGAGTGTGATTAAAGCGGTGGGTGGGCTCATTTACATTCTGAGAGAAGCCAAAATGGATTACATGCAGTGTTGAGGCTGTCATTTTCAGCATGTACATGAACGTTAAAATCATCCACTGGAATTATTTTACCTGAACTGAGCACTAAATCAGATAAAAGGTCTGAGAAATCAGATAGACGTTCTGAGTAAGGAAAAGCTGGGTGATAGATAAAAACAAGTAAAACTAGTTTTTGAGTCTTCCATTTAGGGTGGATAGGGCTAAGGGTCTGGCTTTTTAATGAATTAAAACTGGTTCTTTGGTATATGAATGGGCAGTTCTTTCATTAATACATTAAAAAGTGTGGGAGAATTCCAGGCCTCGTCTCATACAGAATGCTATGCATCAGTGCACAGTAAAACTTATTTTACCTTCTTTTATAGTCGCTGTACTCCTGAGCTCTCTGGTGCTTTATGCTCTCAGGATCGGGATGGTGCTTCAAGAATGCTTGAGCAAGATTTTGAGCTGACACTTGTGGGAAGAGCAGATTGGACAACGGCATGTGAAAGGTTCCCTCATCGGGCTGGCATACGCAAGCATTGTGAGCCAAACGACTGTCAGAAATAACACAGAGTGAGATGATGAGGAGAAAAACATGAATTTAAACAAAACAGTCACACTTAAGGAAAACACACCTTGTTATTTCCTCTTTTACATGGTAGGGAATGTCCTCATAACCATCTGTGGCATCTCCGGTTTTAATAGTGAAGAAGTATTTTATTGGAGTATTCTGTCGTGGGCGTATGTCAACTTCCTCGATGCTTCCAGGGCTCCAAAAATAAAAGAGGGCTACCAGCAAGGCTCCAACAACCAAAGTAAGCCGAAGACACTTCTCAGACTTCTTGCGCATCTAGAAAGAAAATTCCTATAAATGTTATCAGGTATGGAAAGCAAAGGGTGCTGAGGAGAGATGTGTGTTTCACACTGGAATGACTGAGCTTTAATGATCTGTTGAAAACTCAAATATTATTTTGTAGTGCTGCTGTACTGCTATACTGCTTCCTTTTTTCTTTACAGAGTTTTTTATTACAGGATGTGGCTACACTGCAGATTGAACTGTGACTAGTTTATGGTTTTGTGTAAACAGCCACCAGTGCACTTTAGACGCTGTTTGTTAGTGTTTGTATTTTATTTATTTCGAAAATAAAGTTTTTTCCTACTTTTGTTTTCCTTAAAGGTCAGTTGGCTATACTTTAGCAATGCTTTCAATAAAAGTACATCTCTTGCCTTAAAAAAAAAAATTCAAGTTAAAAGTTTTGACATTAAGGCCAGCTTCTTGTTTCTCAGAGGGTTGTATGCCAGCCTGCCTCCCACTAGGTTTTGATATGGCACCTGCACTTTACACACACCCCTTCACTGGCAGTAGTCTGAACGCTGTCACCTACTTTCCAAACAAAATGACTGCCTTTTGGTGTTAGTGCTCTTAATTAAATTTTCATGTACTGCTATAAGGCACCCACCCAACAGTAAATCATTCGCTGGAGGAGGGGAGAGCAGCAGATGTATGCGGACTATGACAGACAAACTCCCTTCCTTTACTGCAGGTTGACCACAGTAAGGCCTGGTGCGAAGGTGAAGATCAAACAATCCTGAATGAGAGCTTTGACACAGATTCGGAGCATATCCTATCAATAAAACATGTTCTAGTAAAATAAATACTAATCAATACTGGCTATCATTTCAATTCAGTTACTAATTCCGTTATTACTTCTCATCGTTAAAGTGTTTATACGTTTTTAAAACTCTTTCACATAAAAGTAGACTTCACCTAACAGCTCGCCCCCCCCCCCCCCCCCCCCAAAAAAA
>VOQJ01012252.1:0-10007 GCA_015052665.1 Apistogramma diplotaenia | reverse complement strand
TTAGAAAACTCAAACTGCTAAAAAAAAAAAAATCCCCTTTGTCAGCACTTTCTTAACCGCTGAGCCAATTAGGATTACGGGAGCCGAAGAACATCCCAGGTGTCCAGGGCACGAGGCAGCGTGCACCTTTGTGAGTCCATCACAGGAGTGCACAGAGCGACAGACGAACACTCACCTGTAACCAATTTGGAAACACAGATTGGTGAATTACATCTTACTGCTGTAAAGCAACAGTGCTCCGCACTGCAGCACTGAGCTGCCCAGTGTAGCGTGCACTCAAAGTGTCAATGACCTTCACACAGCAGGCACACACTAGAGCGTCCACTGTAACCAAGGTTATGTTCTCTTCCTTCCATAAGAAAACACCTCTTTTTCATTGGTTTGATTTGACCAATTCAGTGGTTTACCTCCTTAAAGAAATGTACTTAGTAAATGCATAATTGTACTGTATACCTCTCCTCTGCCAATATATAACTACCATATAGAGTATAAGTGGATGTTAGACTGACAGTCGGCAGCTCACAAATGATAACATGTCAGAAACAGTGAAAGTGGAGAAAACTACCACTAAGATGCTCTTTGACTGCAGGCAGTCGTTACTCTATCAGCAGTGAGAGCACAGAGCCATTAAAGTCAGGTGGAAACTTGGAGAACACTAATTCCAGTTACCTTATTTCCTCATCCTTCCCTTCCTTACTTCCCCACAGCTCTGACACAGGTGAAGGGTGCAGCGTTAGAAGCCCAAACAGGTACTTCTTAACGGGATATCTGTGGTATATGTGGCGCTGTTGTATCACATGACCGTCCCGTACTTTGAAAGTATTGTTTTCTTAAAAAAATACAGAAAACAAACCAAGTAATTGTTCCCTTGAGGACTTGGCTAATGGTTTTTATGTAAATGAAAACTGCACAAGAGGCTGAGAGGCCGTACGTCTTAAGGTTTTCTTTCTTCTATTAAAACACCAAACTGTGACCTTTTCTATTTTAATCACTGCAAGAAAAGATTACAGTTAATACTTAATAGAGCTCCTGCCCGAAAAATGAATATACTCTCTTTAATTTCAACACCACATTCATGCATTCGCTCTTTCCTCTACAGTAAGACAAAAATGAGACTCTGGCTACATCTACTGTACGTGTTTTCAGTCCAATCCCCTCGAGTCCCATCTGGTCAGAGAAAAGTGCACTGGGACACGCTGGGCCTCTCTGAAGGTATCAAGTGACTGATGTATGATGGTTGGAATTGGAAAGTGTTATTCCTTAAACGCAACTGTCAAATACAAATGAGCCAAACGCCTCAATTACCACTTCCTACGGGACAGAAAACAACAAGACTGGAAAACCAGGAGTTAGCACTTTGCAGCGCATGAGCACTGCTAAATAATTGAGGGGTTTTACTTAAAATGCTACATATTCACTGGAAAATAAATGCCACCTTAAATCCTTCAGTCGGTGACTCAGGCTTCACAAGCACAGCTATTCTGTCAGGTCTCGGAGTGACTCAGTAGACTTCAATGTTTTCTTTTCAATCCACTTTATTTCAAACCCACAGATCATTATATGAACACGTATTCATTTATTGCACACCCACATGGAAACATAACTTTTACCCTGGCCGTTGCCACCTGAAACTCCGCCGGGCGACGACAGCAAGGAGCCTATTAGCGCTCACAGGATCTTCTTTGGTTTACTGTACAACACTAATCAAAGTTTAGAGAAGAGTCTGGTGAATCCAAGTAAATCCTGCAGATACAAACCACTGTGTCAGATCCCAATCAATACCAACTAAAGCTAAACTAAATTAGCTTTGCCTCAGAAATCCCCGTATCAAAGTTGGTCTTTGTTCTTCCAATCGAAGAACAGGTTTTGTACCCATTAATTCATCTTGGCACATGACAAATAATGAGGCATAACTGTGATGCTTTTTACAGCCAGAATATACGTTATTAATCATTGAAAGCCGGGGGTTTACATGGATGCGAAGCCAAACGTCTAGATCACAGAACACAAGACTTATTTGACTTTTTCCTCCGTGGACAGCCAAGACCTGAAGGACACTGCGGGTTAGAGCGGTTCACCACACGTTCAGGATTTACAGCCGCTCAGCCTTTCTTTCAAACAAACCAGTTCTCTTTGTCCGTGACCTCTCCATCACCCCCCCCCCCCCCCCCCCGCGGCCCCCCCCCCCCCCCCCCCCGGACTGAGGCTCTCACACCGACTCTTCCTGGTCTTGTCCCTGTCATGTCACTGTCAGTGCATCCAAAGCAGGCAGCTGCTGACACACAATGAATCAAAACGGATGATTTGAAATGGAACTCAGTTCAGCTGATGGGCAGAGGGGAAGCTGGGTTATAGGACCCAGCCTCATAATCCAGGGATCATTGCTCAACACCTCAAAGTCCACGGCAGAGAAACCGTTCTCCCCTCATCTGGCACCACCTGAAGAACCATTTTATGCAATATTGATCACAATGGCAGTTCCCATTAATCCCTGCGTGAAATCCTCCATGGCTGGCAGCGAAGAATCTGTGGTTATTGCTCATTTTTAGAAACAGCAGAAGTGCAAACCTCGCACACGCAGATCTGTCCGGCTCACTCAGGCTTACAAACGCAATGTTTGCATTCACAGCAGCCTAAATGTTATGAAACTGTACGCCATAAAGCTTTTCTAATACAGGAAAACCAAACCGAAATCACTCATCTCAAGTAGTTCCAGGCTGATCATCACATCGTACCTCACAGCCGTGTAAATAAAACACTTTGGAGAATGGCAGCGCTGCTCCGTCAGCACATAAACACACATGATGCATAATCAACATGATGTGCATGGCAGCACAAACCTATATCTGTGGATGTCTCAATTAAATATGGCGGCACGTTTTCCTGTGTTTACGGCATCAAATAACTTGGAGCCCTTCCATGTGGCTTTGTGCATGTGCTGCACAGACGGGGTGTGTGCCTGCATGTGTGTGTGCGGACTGTGTGAGAGGAAGCTGGAGACACACACACACACACACAAAGATGTTTTATAGATGAAAAAGTCTCTTCATCAATCTCTGGCCTAATCTCTTTAAATCTGTTATCACAGTTTGAGTCAAAACTCATTATCACTTCAGTCAATGATGGAGTAATAAAAAAAATGACAATATGATGCAATGCACATGCAAAGATTGCTCCTACTGTCATTTCATCTGTCCCCCTTTATCTGCATCTTCTCACTTTTATTTTAATTCATTTGAGGCACAGTTGAGCCTGAACTACAGTTGAACTGTGATCCCACATCAGCAACATCAGAAAACAACAAAAGAGCCCTTTTACTGTGAATGCAGATATCCAACCCTAACATACGTCATCTCCACCACCAACACGACGGACAGGTGACACATCTGCCTCACAGTCATGTCTGAGAGGTCAAGCTGCTGACTTATTAAGCATGTGTTGGTATAACCTGCTATAAGAGTTCGGACCTCCAGTAAAACGCGTCTACGAGACGACTCTTTTCTCTCTCATGCGCATCATGTAAATAAAAAGCCACTTTATTTTGTCTTTTCTCTTAGTTCTCTTGTTTAATTCTGTCCTCATTTAAACAAATACTTGTGAATATCACTGAAGGCTTTCTGCTAAACAGACAGCTATTGCTGCTTTATGAGTCATAATACTAAACAACACAAAAAACAGCTATAGAGGAAAACTAATAATGAGAATAATTCATTAAATGCGTCCAGCTTAATAAGTTGTGATGCCAGACTGTTTTCACACACATTACAGAAGTCTACAAATACTCTGCTTCTGATGCAAAAATACTGGTTATAGCAGGCTGACGAAGTCACCGTGGAGCAGCTTCTCTCGTCTCAGCCGCCACCGAAGATAACAGAGCTGCAGATTTTACAGCTGCCTTCCACAGATGTTGAATGTCAGATATGATTTAATCTGCTGCAGTGGTCACAATGTGGTAATAAATCAGGTGCGGCAGCCACTTTACTTTTATATTCCACCCTCCCAAATTCTGTGACTCCGGGCTCTGACACCAGTTACTGTACAGCTTTGCTCCCATTAGTTAATAAGGAAACGCACAGTTTGGCTGTTAGCAAGCAAACCTACACATTTGTGGCTAAAGCACAATAATAAGCAGAGAATGTATAACCAGACAATAGGAGGGAACATAACTCAAAAATGAACTGTGACTTAAACACCCAAAACAGTTCTGTCCTTCGCAGGGCTGAGTACACAACAAGCCTGTTTTTGTTCAGGCAGCAACGAATGAGAATGATGCTCAGGGATCATTTGGAGCCGTGACACATCCAGTGTCATGCAGCCCATGGCTGAGGAGGGTGGCTGGGTTCACTAAGGGCAGGGAGGTGTGTGAGGGAAGCTTTTGGTATATCTGTACAGAGCATCACAGAAGGAAGGGTGTCACAGGACAAAACCCATGCAAGCAGAAAGCAGGTTAAAGACAGCGTGAGTGAGTCAATCAGTGCAGGACTGACAGATCGATACTTTATTATTCCCAAACTGAGACAACAACAGGGATTGTGGGTCAGTGCAGAGAGGTCGCAGCTGGTATTTCACAGTGAAGCAAAGCGAGGCAGATTAAAGGTTAGCGGTCCTTCACTGTGCTCATTTAACAAGCTCTTTGCTCCCCGAACAGAACATCTGCCAACGTCGCTCAGCTGCAATGAGCGATTAAAAGCTTCCAATTGAGACAATCGAGTCTGTAACGAGCCCAGAGTCGCTCCATCTACGCCCAGAACACACACCTCTTGTAATAAAAAAATTAAAAGGCATTTGCAGATGAAGAAAGAAAGAAGAGATGGGCCGTGAAGAAGCTTCATTGGATAAAAACCAAGAGCAGAAGTGTGAATACTGTGAGACTGAGTATCAGAGCAGCTGCTGACGCACTGGCGCCTCAGCAGCTGATCGAGTGCAGAGCAGATCAAACTTCAGCCTTTGGGTTTATACATCCTGACACGGACTGCAGAACAATAACTTCCTGTTTAATTATTCCTCTCATAAAGTCATATAGTGCCACCGGATTTACTGTCCTTTGAATGTATATGTTCCTCAGACCTACATACAAACATGGTGAATTCTGCTCAATCATATAAATGAATTTTAACGATTAAAAAGCACCAAAAGTTGCCGCTAAAATTAAAAGCGCTCAAAATGTCCGGAGCGTTCTGTGTAAGCTCCGACTCATGTTTCTGCTGTTCAGCTTTGATGGTCCATTGCAGTAAAAGTCGCACAGCTGTTGGACACATGATTAATTCCCTGCTACCAATCAAAATGACTGCAGTGATTTTTTCCTCTGATCAATACCTCTTTTATTCAGTGCACTTGGTAGAGTGTGCACCCTGTTCAGCAGGTCTTTAAGAAGTTTTTCCAAAAAGGAAAATATGTGAGTATAAACGACCCTGTCTGCCTTCAGGGCATAAATTAGGGCTGAGACAAGAATAAAATGTAGCCCCTGTATAGTTGTAGCTTCAGCAGCCTAAACAGGCCTCCTCCCTCTTCACTCGCTGCCAGTCACGGCCTGCAGAATGACATAAGGATGTTTCAGAAGCCCCGAGTTCCCATCATCCATTTGTCAGTGTATTTCCAGACCAAATGACTCTCATAATAGGCTAGTCATCTGACAGCCAGGGCTGGGTGTAATCAAATTAAAGAGCAGAGAAATGGTGTCACACAAATGCCAGTTGGTTTTGCCCAACAGGAACCCGGCCAGGAGCTCAAATTAGAAACACAATCAATTAGAAGCAGAGATTAATCGCGAGCTGTGCTGATGGTGAAGCGTCAGGCCAGCGGAGATGATGCTGCTGCTGAGCGACTCGTGTCCTCGTGTCTGGCTGCTGTGCAAGCTGCCAACAGATGGAGCCCAGATGTAACTGCCGGACTTTTACAGGCCTGTGTAGCCCTCAAAGGCAACACACCCACTCTATTCGAGATACAAAGGCTACAACGCGGATGGATTTTAAAATAACATAACGAATACCTTTGCTCTGTAGTGACTCCCGGTTTATCACAACTCTTTAATAACTTAAACTGTTTAACAGACAAAATATTGCTCTGTCAAAAACTAAAAATAGTGGATGAGGTCCAAGGCTGCCAACAGCCAGTCTGAACGTGATCGATGACACACTTTAAAATTCAATATCTTAAATGAAAAGCAATAAGAAAGAGTTGACAAACGCGGCGAGTTGATTGAGTCTCTCCCTGCACCACCTTCTCCTGACTGATGCTGCAGCTCAGCATCTTCGTTTTCCTTCTGACAAATGTTTGTTTTTGCCCGACATCCTTTGCTGAGGTCGCTGGAAGCTGCACGCACGCGCGCACGCACGCACACACACACACACACACACACACACACACACACACACACACACACACACGCTTGGAAAGTCAAACTGCACAGTCATCCGTATTGCAGGGAAGCGCTCTGCGGTTTGCTAATGATGTCTGTCTATAATGAGCTGGATTAGTGTTGCAAGGCTTTAATATTTTCTGCTGAATGGGCCTCTTCTGCCATCCCCCCACCACACCCCACCCACCCCACACCCGTCTGCCGTTCTCGTGTTTAAGCGTGATCCTTCTGAGAAATGGAAGAAGAAAAAGAATCCTTCACTCAATTCAAAAACATCTAATTTCTTTAGATGTCTGTACAATTATGAGAAACTGCCCTGTCAGAAGGCAGGAGGTTTTACATGGCAGTAGGAGCACACTGCACACTGCAAGGTGAGCCAGATACACTGCATTTACAGCTTCACATCGCAGGCATTTAGCAGACAGATTCATCCAAAACTCAAGAATGAAAAGAGCAGTTGACTATGAAACGCACACTTTAGTTGTGAGTTACTCACAGACCAAATGCACGTCAAAGTGTTTTTGGTTTTTTTGAAAGTGACTTGTGGCTCGCCTGCATTGTGAAGAAGGATTTAGAGGGGAAAAAAGAGTGCATTATGCATGTAGATTAGCAGAGGAGCTTGCAGATGCTGAGGCCATGCTGGTTTCTGTTCCTCATCTTCCAGCAGCTGCTTAGTTGGCCTCACTCCACTCGACAGAGCGCCAGCGACCTACCAGTTAGAGAAACAGGCTTGTGACTCCAGGATCATGGTCTAAAGTCCCAAATGAGGGGAAAAAAACTGTGGAGAGGAAGTAAATCAGACTCATCTGTCCCTCCACTGACAGCTGCTGCTACTGTCATGTCTCTGGCCGAGGCGTTTAAGCTCCAGGTGTTAGGTGGCCAGTGGCAGGTTTCCAAAATTCACAGCTCATGTCATCAATACACAGCCCAGTGCTGGAAAAAAATAGCTTTTTTTCTGGAGACACGGAAAGGTTGTCAGTAAATAACTAAAGTTTCAGACTGATGCTAGTGGTCACGCTCATGGGATAAACAAGCCAAACAAAATAGTTTTGCACTTAGAAAGGCACCATATGTCCAAGTGTCATCACGTTTATCTCTGAGGGTAACGCAGTTCATTTGGTAAAATACTTTTGCAGACGAGGATCATGTTCATACAGACTTTTAACAGACAAAGCAAAAGCTGTAAGCATCGAGTATCTGTTAGCCAATGGAAAGATAACTGACCTCACACCGACCAATCAGACTGGCAGCTCAGGTGATCCTGCAATTTACTGACCGCTGTTTGTTTAAACTCAGCTTTCATAAAGGTTTCATGGAGAAAGAACTAATTATGGAAACATTATGGATTTTTACAGTCACAAAGCTGCATGAACACACTGGTTATTTAACCCACTGTGACACAAACAGGTGCCGTCTCTGCCTCTGTGAGAGTAATCAGCTTCATGCTGCTCTTTTACCTGCCACAGTAAAAACCTCCAAACAGCGCTCCTGCTAGCTGGGCGCCTCGGATTGTTTGTGTGTGTGTGAGACGGATATTTCCTTCCCTTTGCACCCACACCATAAACAACTGTGCTTCCTCAAACTTCATTTTCCCAAGCTGGCCGGACCCTCTGCGGTCAGAGCAGGTGGTGGATCAATGGGCTTAGTAAGTGACTGAGACAAAGAGCAAACTGCACAAACACACACACACAGAACGCTGGCATATGAAGCCACACACTCGCATTGTTGCAGGAGTTTGCCCTCAGTGACCAATGCGAGAGTCTGGATTCAGCTGTTTCAAGCCAAGACTAGAATGTGACAAGAAAAATATGTGCAGGAGTTTATTTTTGCAGGGTCTGACACACTGAACCCTCACACACACATCAGGGGTTAGCACGGTCACAGTGACCTTAACATTTTCTGCTTCCCCAACACACTGCACAGCCTCCTTTCACCACAGCTGGACTCACCATGGAGCAGCTGAAAACTGCTGTGTGAAACAAGTTGTAAAATGGTTTATTCCAGTAATGGAAGAAGCCCTGATTTCATCACATAAATGTTCTCGAAGTTATCTGCTAAAACTGGATGCATCACAGTGTCGCTGCGGTCCAGCATCTCTGGCAAAGGCTGACACACAGAAGACACACACCATCGGGAGCAAACACACTCGTCACCCCCAGTGTCGCGCTGAGAAAGCAGAGCAGCTAAACAGCTTCAGTCACTTTTAATTGCAGGAGGGCAGATGCCAAGGGCAAACCAACACTGCATAAACACTTAGTCAACTCTAGTTAAAGTGAGGGGTAATTATCTCACAGTGACGACAATCAGCGGTTATACAGCCCATCATCTCATTAACAGAGGGGGAACACGACACTGCCAACATCACAGCTGCGGGGCAGCCGCAGATTCACATGATTCAAAATGGCAAAGAAAGTCAGAGATGTGGCTCGAACTTTTTTGGTCAATTGGTCACCAGCGGTTAAAGCAGTCATCACCCATGTTTCTGAAAGAGCTCTGATCAGATCCGACCAGCTAAAAATCTGAGACTGAACATTTAAGTCGTTCCCAATTCTGGATTTTGTCCCTGCTAAAAACAAAGTTCCTGATATTTCACCTTTGTAAAAGCAACGAGTTAAATTGTGTTGAGTATTAATATTACTAACTACTCAATCTTTCATGTCAATGCAGTGGAGAAACAAGTGCATGGTTTCCCTGAAAATCAGATGTGACAAACTCAAATAAAGTGCAAGTACTGTAAAACGCATGCATGCAGTTACTCTTTCTCTCACCTAAATAATCCATGAAACCACTCCTGTGCTGAATCATAACAGAAGTGAGAGCAGCTCAGGAAAATACTGTCTGCTAATATATCTATAATCACAGATTGGTAACGCTGACAGTGAAGCTTCTGCTGCCGTGTGTCACTGCAGATGAGAGCAAAATCCGTGTATTACCAAACTGGCTGGCTGATGTCCCGTAACAGAGCAATGCTAATTCATTTCATATGCTGCAATATTCAGCAATAAAATAAAATACTCCACTGAAGCTCAGCAGCCAAGCACTGAAAAATAAGTAGTTCAGATAAATATATTTCATTAACATGCTGTTCTCATGCAACAGTGCCCTAAAAGAATATAAAGGTTGGGCTGAAATGCACTCACCATTTGCGACTGGCTCCTGGGGCTGCCGTTGATATCCTCCACCTTCTCATTTGCTGCATGAGAAAGGAAATGAAGATATGAGATTTTTACAGTGGAGCCATACTGAAATTTAACATCCTGACATCCAGGGACTGAGTTCAGGGTGAAAAATCCAGCAGGAAACCTCTGAGATTAGCACCGGAGAGTACATGTGTGAGTGCACGGCTGAGTGTGTGTGTGCGTGTGTGTGCCTGAGTTAAGGTGCAGATCAACTCCGCAGAGGTCTGGGAAGCAAAGCTACCTAATTCGTCAGCTGCCGCCAGAGAGTTACTGACAGGCCAGCTTGGCTTCATTGTCTGCAGGGAGGGTAATGTTTCAATCTGTGTGTGTGTGTGTGTGTGTGTGTGTGTGTGTGTGTGTGTGTGTGTGTGTGTGTGTGTGTGTGTGTGTGTGTGTGTGTGTGTCGGAGCAGTGTGTGTTTGAAAGAAATTAGAGGGGAGGGAGGCCCACAAAGTTTTGCAAAGCTGATG
>VOQJ01012250.1:0-10196 GCA_015052665.1 Apistogramma diplotaenia | reverse complement strand
GTGAGGACAGACTCGATGATGGCAGTATAGAACTGTACCATGGTCCTTGCTGGCAAGTTGAATTTCTTCAGCTGCCGCAGGAGGTACATCCTCTGCTGGGCCTTCTTCATGACTGAAGTGATGGTGGGCTCCCACTTGAGGTCCTGGGTGATGGTGGTTCCCAGGAAGCAGAATGAGCCCACCGTGGTGATGGGGGTGTGAGTCAGGGTGATGGATGGTAGAGAGGCCGTGTGCTTCCTAAAGTCCACAATAATCTCCGCTGTCTTCTGGGCGTTCAGCACCAGGTTGTTGTGGCTGCACCAGGTCACCGGACGCTCGACCTCCATCCTGTAGGCAGACTCATCCCCGTCTGAGATGAGTCCGATGAGTGTGGTGTCGTCTGCAACTTTAATAAGCTTTAATAAAATATCCAATTTTAATAATAAATAAAATTTAATGTTTGAAGTTAGGTTCTTCTATTTGAGTCCAAGTTTTCTGTTCTGCTTCTTGAGGTTAAAATGTAAAGGAAAATAATTCACATATACACAGATGACCTCTGCATATATGTTACAGTATACTTGCTTCATCATTGTTTCCCTTTTTCTTTTGTTTTTGTCAGATTGACGATCCACATGGACGATGAGCTTCGACTCATAGCGCAGAATTCCCTACAGAGTCTGCTGCTGGACTTCTCCGAGTGGCGTGATGATGTCCTGTTTGGATTCACCAACTTCCTATTACGTGACGTCCAAGACACCCATCAGGGATTATTAGATACATCCCTTAAATTACTGCTGCAGCTCCTCACTCAGTGGAAACTGACCCTGGCTGCACCGGGAAAGAAGTCTGACGCCTGTAAAATGCACACTGCTGAGGTATGCAGCACTGTGTCACATAAGATCTATTTTTGTACTTAACAGAAGGGATTCGATATTTAGACTTCCGGGTAATCAGCTTTTGTTTTATTTTATCACAGCTTCTGCAGACCAGCTCAAATCTCAAGATGCCTGCAGAGCGAAGTCCACACTCCACCGTGCTGCATGCCGTGGAGGGACTGGCGATTGTCCTGCTCTGCTCCTGTCAGCTGAGCACCCGCAGACTTGCCATTGCTATCCTGAAAGAGATACGAAGTCTGTTTGGGACTATCGGACAGTGTGAGGTAAAACACGGAGAAAGAAACCCTGAGGAGACGCGATATAGGGGAGATATATAATTACAGGTTAAGAATTTATGCTTTTGTCATCTACAGGATGATGATAAACCCATGATAGAGATCATGGATCAGCTCAGCCCCGGAATACTGGAGAGCTTTGTCAACATTGCAGCCTCTGACTCAGTAAGTTGTTTGTACCTTCAGTTTTGTTTGGTTTTTTAAATGTTCCTAATGTTTGTCTTTCATCACTGTATTTATTCCACACGACTTGACTTACACAGCAGAGCTTTCGGGCACAACCTCGCCCACTTACGTACGAGCTGCACTGATTTGTCAGTTGCGCTTTTTCAGCTCATGGCTGAACGAGGCTCCACCCAAATTTTCCGCTGAACACTCTGTTGCCAGTAAAACAGGTGAACATAGATCCAGCCCATTCCTGTTGGTGCCTCATTGTCAGGTGTGCAAACATTTAGTGTTTTGTTGCTAAACGTATCTATTTTTTTTTAAAATGCCGCCTGTAATATGTTTTCTGATGACCCTGATGAAGGCCACAAACCAAATGCAAGCGATTAAGTTGTCGAAGCTCCATCAACACTGGTGGTATAAAACTCTGTCTCGTGTTCACAGTAAAACAGAAGCCAGGTTGGTTCATTTTCATGTAAAAATTGAACAAACAGCTGGAATTTAACAGCTGTTGCAAGGTCTTATCTGAACTCTAAGCATTTTTATGAGAATAATGAGACTATCTGTCAAGTTCTACTTCAGTCATGACTCTGACCTCTGACCCTGCTCTGTCGCCTGCTCGTTTGCAGGTCACCCTGCCAGCTGGTCACCATGTGGACCTGCAGTGGCTCGTGGAGTGGAATGCACTGCTCGTCAACAGTCATTATGACATTAGGAGCCCCTCACATGTGTGGATCTTTGCTCAGTCGGTGAAGGACCCCTGGGTGCTGTGCATATACAGCCTCCTGCGACAGGACAACCTGCCCAAGCACTGCCCCACAGCGCTCAGCTACGCCTGGCCCTACGTGTTCACTCGGCTGCAGATGCTCATGCCCCTGGTAGACCCGAAGTAAGTGTCCTTACAGACTGTAGTGGGGTCAGGAGGGAACATGAAACACTTCTTCTCTTTTCTGTTTTCTTCACATCCTTAATTTTGATTTTGCGTTCCTGTTTCTGGTTCTGCCACCAGAAACTCAAAATTCCCCACTAAAAAACCAGCTCCGATTAAAAAGGATCAAATAATATTTCCTTTTCCTCGCCAGCAATCCAGTGTATGCAAAGAAGACCAGTACCTCTAGCAGTGGGGATAACTATATAACCCTATGGAGAAACTACCTGATCCTTTGCTTTGGAGTGGCCAAGCCCAGTATCATGAGCCCGGGCCATCTGAGAGCATCGACACCTGAGATCACAGCTCCTGCGCCTGACAGCGGAGTCAGCTTCGATAACAAGGTACCTGCCTCCTCGTGCTCCGTCCTCATTAATTCCCTCTAGGATCAGGTGTTCATGCGGAGCTCGTTGACATGCAGACTCAAAACATCAAATTATATAGCAGCAATTTCACACGACTAGAGCATGAAGCCAGTACGTTCTTAAGTGTGCAGACAGTTCTAAGAGTGCAGCTCGAAGTAATTAGTGGTGTTGAAGCGTCGTGGCAGATTTCGTGTGTGACTGAGCCGTCGCTGTTTGATGTTTCAGGTTATCGGGAGCCCATCTGTGGCTTGGCTTCTGAAGCAGTTGGTTCCACTGATGAGGACAGAGAGCATCGAGCTGACCGAGTCATTAGTTTTGGGCTTCGGCCGCACCAATTTACTCGTATTCAGGTATATCAAAGATCTGTATTACAGACTCTGAACACTTACTGCTCAACGAACCGAGATTCAAACAAACTCCTGTTTTTTGGGGGTTTTTTTTGGATGATTCCTCTGTCATTAAGGATGGAACATTGTCACTTAAGATCTTCATTCCTGTAATCCATTACTTTATTTGTGTGGATTTAAAGTGCAGGGGATTATGGTGGAGTAATACTTTGATTTCATGCATTAATGCTTCTTTCCTAGAAGTCAAATTTAGTAGCTCGTTTTTTTTTTCATAAAAAATTTTATTCTGCAGTTTAATTTTAGCTACAAAAAATAATATTGTTTCATTAAGTGTGTTACATTGATATCATGTGTGTATCATCATTTTCACTGCACACAGAGAGCTTGTGGAGGAGCTGCATCCCCTTATGAAAGAAGCATTAGAGAGAAGACCTGAGGTACAGTTCACTACATAACAGCAAAAATATGTGACTATAATCGAGTATATTGTAGCATTTACTAAAGAGTTGATATAGTTGAGAAAATCATATTTATGCCAGTAAGGATGATTCCTAATAATATTTTGCAGAACAAGAAGCGGCGTGAACGGCGCGACTTGCTGAGGCTGCAGCTGCTGAGGATCTTTGAGCTGCTGGCTGATGCTGGTGTCATCAGTGACAGGTCAGTGTGACAGCGTTAGCCCGACAAAACACTGAATCACATAAGAGGTATTTCATTAAAGAGAAGGCTTTTCTGCTGAGTTTTGATATGTTATGGTAAATAATTGCTGTAACTGCTACAGCTTCAAATTTAAAATGGGAGGCAGTGGCGCTGTAGGTGGGCGCTTGCCTTGCAACCGGAAGGTTGCTGATTCGAGTCCCCACCTGAGCACATGCTGTCGTGTGTCCCTGGGCAAGACACTTAACCCCACGTTGCCTAGTGTGAATGTGCTTGTGTGAATGGTGACAGTGGTGGTCAGAGGGGCCGTAGGCGCATAACTGGCTGCCACGCCTCTGTCAGACTGCCCCAGGGCAGCTGTAGCTACAGTTGTAGCTTACCACCACCAAGTGTGACTGTGGAGTGAATGGATGATGCACGAAATTGTAAGCGCTTTGAGTTCTCTGAAAATAAAGCGCTATATAAGACTAATGCATTATTATTATAAAATGTATTTGAACAGAAGTTGCTGTATAATTATTGCATACTGCTTGCTTTGTATTATGCATCTCTGTGTTTTCTCTTTTATGCCACAGTACAAACGGAGCACTGGAACGTGACACCCTCGCCCTGGGTGCTTTGTTCCTGGAATATGTGGATCTTACCCGGATGCTTCTGGAAGCTGAGAATGACAAAGATGCGGAGATCCTTAAGGACATCCGAGCTCACTTCAGCGCCATGGTCGCCAACCTCATCCAATGCGTACCAGGTACTACTGCAGCTAGCTTAAATTTAAGGCCCTTTCTTGTCAGACCAGTAACTGCTCTTTGGGCCTGAGTGAAAGCTTTTTATGGCTGCCTGCTGTAATCCATCTGTCCATTTGTGAATTGTGAATTTTATAACAGGCATCCATTAGGCTGCAGTTAGAACAGTGCACGGAGCGCCAGAGTCTTGACATTGATCTTGATTTGGATGAAGCCTAAGGGGAGTAGATCCAAGAATAGTATCACTTAAAGACAGTGCAGGAAGGAGCAGGTGATGACTCATGAGTTGCCGAGCATTCACAAGTCCCCACTGAATGGCTAATGGTCTGTCAGGGGACATCACGATCTTATTATCTGACTGGAAAAATGCTCTTTTAAGACGCTTCGATATTTTTGCTGACTCTACCCTTTTTTAATAAACAAACCTATAACAAGCTCTTTTGCCCCCACCCCCATTCCCACGTCTAGTGCATCACAGGCGCTTCCTGTTCCCACAGCAGAGCCTGCGGCATCACCTCTTCATCCTCTTCAGCCAGTGGGCTGGCCCCTTCAGCATCATGTTCACGCCTCTGGACCGCTACAGCGACAGAAATCATCAGATCACAAGATATCAGTACTGCGCCCTGAAGGTAATCATAAGTAAACGACACAGCTGCTAAGTCACATTCAAATGAATGACCACATTGAGATAAGTTTCTAAAAACAGAGTTGGTGGAACAGCGGCAGAGTGGAAAGTGTCCTGGCTGTTTGAACCGTTAACATGTGAGCGTTCTTGGCTGGTCTTCTTACAGGCCATGTCTGCCGTGCTGTGCTGCGGGCCTGTGTTTGATAACGTTGGCCTCTCTCCAGATGGATACCTCTACAAGTGGCTGGATAACATCCTAGCCTGCCAGGATCAGCGGGTCTGTAGCCAACGTTTTACCACTGCGGTGCATTTAAACAAAGAGCCGAGCCAGGAAGCCCGTCGGACAGCTCTCTGAAGCCTGTTTTCTAAAAGGCCGATTCTAGTGCCAACTGCTCAACGTTATCTGTCAGGAAAAAAAAACTTTTTTGTTTCTGAATAAACTAATTTTGACTTTATTCACATTTCTAGATAAAGATAAATCAAATGCATGTTCATTTTTACACTGAGGAGTTGTATTAACTACAATCATGCCGCACTGACTTCTTCAGTCGTTTATAATAAGCCGTTTGCTCCTCAGGTCCATCAGCTTGGCTGTGAAGTTGTCATCCTGCTGCTGGAGCTCAATGCTGACCAGGTGAACCTATTCAACTGGGCTGTGGATCGCTGCTACACAGGCTCCACCCAGGTCGCCTCGGGCTGCTTTAAAGCCATCGCGACAGTCTGTGGCATCAGGTGCTTTCTCTATATATGCAGCTAACAACTTTCCTAACTGGGTTTGGCAGTGAAATCTCTCCTCATTCAGTTTTCTGGTCCAAATGAGGAAGTTGCTAGTAAATTAGCCCAAACTAATACTAACGCTGGTCCCATCTGGAAGTAAATAGTACTGCAGGACACACCCACTTTGCATAAGTCATTGCACAATGATGCTGCTCTTACAGTTTATAATGTAGTATTTAGGTCAAGTATTTGGTATTGATTGTTTTTCCAGTCAGTAGTCAGTTGCACTGATGGTCCTGAAGCAATAATTATATCAGCATGGAGACTTCAGACTTTCATAATACTTTCCTAATTTTTTTTTCTCCCTGTTTCTTCACAAGCAAAACCTACCCAAGTGACATAGTAATGCTGCTAAATCTGGTGCTCTTTAAGGCGTCAGACACCAACAGAGAAATCTATGAGATTTCAATGCAGCTCATGCAGGTGAGAGCCCTCAGTTTGCTGTGCTCTTGTGCAGTTTCATGTGGTTCCAGCCTAAGCGATGTATTCTCCCTCTTTTATGTGACAGGTTCTTGAAGCTAAGTTGTTTGCATACTCTAAGAAGACTGCAGATCAGAAGCCCAACAGTATCCTCTATGGCACACATGGTCCACTGCCACCTTTGTACAGTGTCTCCCTACCGCAGCTCTCCACCCAGCTGGCCAAAATGTACCCGGAGCTCACACTTCCTCTGTTCTCAGGTAGCTGTCTCAGTAATGCTGTTTACACTATTTCAGCTCTTCACAGGCTTCCCATCTTCTCTCGGGTTCCTTCCGAAGAAGCAGTCCTTTTTTATGGACACTTCTGCAAACCACAGAAGCACCGAGAGCCTAACTTGACTTAGGGACACCCCCTGTTTAAGTTTAATGCATATGCGAATCAGGATCAAACTGCCAATTATGGTGAAACTGAATGTACAGTGTGTCTTTGAGTTTCTCATAAAATAAAAACACCACAGTGACCGCCGATGTTATTCAGCGTTGCCTTTCCTTCTGCTTGTTCCAGAGGTTAGCCAGAGGTTCCCCACCACTCACACCAATGGGAGGCAGATCATGCTAACCTACCTCCTGCCCTGGCTCGGCAACATAGAGCTGGTTGATAGCGGCGTGCTGCTCCCAGTTTTTTCACCATGTGTCTCAACTTACGACTCTTCCAGCCAGTTAACCAGCACATCCTCATCGCACCCTCTGAAAGGCAGTGGCTGGGGCTCCTTACAAGCCACATCTATGGTTCTCAATAACCTCATGTTCATGACCGCCAAGGTAAAAGGCATGCTGGGGGAATGCTATCTTATTAAAAGGGGCATATTAATGCAGCTAACAAGTCATATGCTGTTTTTTAACCTCTCTGCTCAGTATGGAGATGATCTACCTGGACCAGAAATGGAAAATGTGTGGAATGCTTTAGTCAGCAATGAGAAATGGAGCAACAATCTGAGAACCACACTGCAGTTTCTCATCAGCTTATGTGGTGTCAGCAGCGACACCGCCCTTCTCCCATATGTAAGACATCAGGCCCTGCTTGTAAATGTTGTGTAGCTATTTTTTTTTTTATCCCTAGACTTTCTCACAGAGCACTCGTGGTGTATTTGTTCAGATCAAGAAGGTGGTGATCTATCTGTGCCGAAATAACACAATACAGACCATGGAGGAGCTGATATTTGAGTTGCAACAAACCGATCCTGTCAATCCTGTGGTGCAACACTGCGATAGCCCTCCCTTCTATCGATTTACTGCTACGAGCAAAGCTTCCGCAGCAGCTTCAGGTACATCTTACAGTCGATGCACGTTTGTTTGTATTTGAGATGAATAAAATGCCATTAAATTCCCAACCTTGAAAGGTACAAATCGTGCATGTGAAGTAGTGTTCAGTCTCACTTAACCTCTGATTTACTTCTAGGCACCACATCAAGCAGCAATACTGTCGTTGCAGGCCAGGAGACCTTCCCTGATACAGACGACACCAAGACTTTAAAGGAGAGTGAGGAGAGGTACAGCGGGCCATGATTTCTTAAATCTCACGATTCGATAAATTGCAGTATTAGCAAAACCCTTCATCGCCGTTTTCTGTGACCTCAGGCTGACTCACATAATACGAGCGCACAGCCGTCTGGAATCGCGCTACAGTAACAGTTCAGGAGGATCTTACGACGAAGATAAGAGTGAGTACTTGTCTGTACCAAGCACTGAGGAAAAATGTGCTTGTAATGGTTTGATGAGTGTGGAATATACTGACTGGGTTGGAGGGTAGGCTGGTAATTGGCTCTGCGCTGTTGATAATTCACGAGCAGTGTAGAGTGGCCCGAGGCTTTTTAGGGGAATCTGTGAGAATTGGCACTAAAATACAAGCACAGGGCCTCCGACTGCTGCTCGTGACCCACAAACGGCTTTATCAAACCCTCTCCGGCTGACGTGCTCCTGAAGGGTAATGTGACTAAGTATTTTAAGTAATTTAATTTATGTAATTTGCCAATTACTGTAGAATTCTGGGAAGTCATTATGACAGTTACATTTAAGAAGTTCTTTTCTGTGCAGTTATATCATGATTATCTAAATTCATTTTCCATCTGCAAAATTGATCCACATCGCCCACAGTCAGATTGCTGCTGTGAGCTCTGCACTCTTTAACCATTCAGGTGAACCTTTGCCACCTTATGCTGACTGGCTCATGGCTGTTATTGAGACCAACCACCCCCATCCTCTGCCCATGCCTCTGAGCGGAGGATGCTGGGCTCCACTGGTGGACTTTTTACCAGAGACCATCACTCCCAAGGGGCCACTGCACAGGTTAGTTGCTCTAACCTGCCGAGTCACTCCATCTTTAGAAGGCTGCAGTTTGATTCTTCATTCATCTGAAGAAACTTGTTTCACAGAGAGGCTTAACAGTATGAATATTTACTTTAATATACTGTAGGTGTAACATAGCAGTCATCTTCATGACGGAGATGGTGGTGGACCACAGTGTGACAGAGGATTGGACCATGCACCTGCCTTTGCTGCTACATGCCCTGTTTTTGGGTAAATTCACTCTATAGTCAGGCTCACCCCTAACAACCATAATATGAGTATCTGTAAAGTGATAAATGCACCATCATATTAAGTACAAACAGCAGTAGAAATCTAGTCATCAGCACTCAAGTTCACCTTCACCCCAATCAATCGAGGCAGATTTCCTCCCCGCTGCTGCCGAGCACTTGCTCAGAGGAAATTCATAATTTCCCCTCTAACGCTGTAAGGTTTTGACCTTACTGTGATATTTGGTGGCAGATAAAGTGCAGTGCGGCTGAAAGTGACATCGTCATGAAACAGACTAACGTGTCTAATCGTGTCGTTTAAGGAATGGATCACTTTCGTCCGGAGGTGTTTGAGCACAGCAAACGTCTTCTCCTGCACCTGCTCATCACGCTGTCCTGTGACAGCAACTTCCAGAGCATTGCAGCGGTTTTACTGCAGACGCGTGAGATCAACGGCACCAAGACCCTCACGTGCAAACCTTCAAAACTTCAGCTGGAGTGTTTGCTTTCAGGTACTGCTCACCTCTGTGAGCTGATGGAGCTGCTGGCCCCTCATCTCTTTGGCTAACGTGTGCCTGAACGTCAGGAAGGAATGGCTAGCATTCCTTTCAGACAATAGATAAGTTTCTTATCTTAGGAGAAAATATTTGGACTCGGTGCCAAAAGCAATATTGAGCCCACAGGACATCAAAGGTCTTGATTAAAGCATTCCATCCTGCTATTTTTATCCTCGTTCTCAAATTGGGGCCATCTGCTAAGGCTTGGATAGCCGGCTTTAGCTCCCCTCCTTGCCCAGCTGATAAAATGTTTTTGCAAATGTCTTCTCATTTCCAAACATCTCGTTTGTTTTCCGTTTGACTGTATTAAAAAAAAAGTTATATACTATAAAATTGTGTTTTATTAGCAGTAAAAAATACATTATAACAAGAGCGCTTTCACTGAAATCCAAAGTAAAGATGCTTTTCTTACATTTTCTTTGAGACGTGTGTTATATTCCTATGTAATATGTAATTAAAAGCACATTAACAACAATGTGGTTAGCTTTGCAGCAACTTTAAAAGCTTCAGCACTTAAAATGAATGCAGTCAGTTGACGAGGTTAATTGGATTTACATTCCAGAGAATGTTATAGCCCAGGTCATGCTGCTCGCTGCATGTCTTCTTCTTACCGGAGCTAATTCCATCTGTAGCTGGAAGCTGCGATCACAAACATGAAATCCAAATAAAGCGCTGTAACCAGTTTGTGATCACACGCCTGTTCCTCTGTCGTGTTCAGGAGGTTTTGACTTCCTGCGGGAGTGTCAGGCGTCTCCCGTGCCAGACTCGGGTTTGAGTTCTTCCTCCACGTCGTCCAGTTTGAGTTTGGGGGGAAGCAGCAACAACCTGCCTGAGATTTCGCAGGAGGTGGAAGAGCTGGTGGCCTCCAATAAAATGAATGAGAAGACTAA
>VOQJ01012249.1:24907-37324 GCA_015052665.1 Apistogramma diplotaenia | reverse complement strand
GATCCAAAATAGAATTTTTTGAATTTTTTAATATTGCCAGTTTTTTTTTTTTTTTTTACAGATGACAAAGAATTATAATTGTTCAGTGTTATTACCGTAACACAACTGGGACGTCTTGTCGGTGTTTGAGCTCAAGAGTTGTCAAGTGTGAAATCTACATGAAAATTTGCATAAAATTGAATATACAACCACTGTTTAGAAAAATGAACAGAATCATTCAAAGATCTGAGATATCACAGAGCTTTATTTTTGTTTATGATAACCAGAAAAGAAAAAAAATATCAACAAATATCAACAAATCTTTACTAATCTTTATGTTTTTGAAATTAATTTAAATTGTCACTACATTACTACACTCCCCTCCAAAAGTGCTGGAACAGTGAGGCCAATCCCTTTATTCTTCTCTGTGGACTGATAACATTTGGGTTTGACATTTAAAAAATCTATATGGGACAACAGATCAACATCTTGGCATCTTCATTGTGCCGCTGCCATTATGAGTGACATCATCAATGAAGATTAATGAGCCCATCCCAGAAGAAGCAAGTCTAAACCATGACATCACCTCCACTGTGTTTCACAGAGGAACTTGTACACATGTTTGGGATCATAAGCAGATCCTTTCTGTCTCCAAACTTCAGCCTTTCTGTCACCTTGGTTTAAATTAATCTTTGTCTCTGTTCTTCTTGCTAATTAGTGGTTTGCATCTTCTGGTGAAGTGTCTGTACTTCTGTTGATGAAGTCTTCTACAAAAAGTAGATTGTGAGACCTTCACTCCTGTCTTCTGGATGTTGTTGCTTACATCACATGTCACCAACAGTTTTTGGGTCTTTTACAACACTGACAATGATTCTGTCATCAACTGCTGTTGTTTTCCTCAGTCCACCTGTTCCACATCTGCTACTTAGTACACCAGTGCTGCAGACATAGCAGGCCCTAACAGTAAAAAGATGATGTTGTACTGACATCTGGTGCTCACATATGATATTAAGACCTTTGTGTAGACCATTCAGTAAGTTGTACAGGTTTTACATTGTGATGCACCTCCTCAGCAGAGGAACCATTTGAAATGTTTCACTGTCTCATTGTTTGGTTAGTTGAAACTAAAGAAAAAAAATATGTTTAGCATGTCAGTGTTGGGTAAACTATCACATCAGTAGCCCTCCACACAGAGCTCAGCTCTATTTCTGAACTGCTGAACTGGCCTGGATGAATTCTGACCTCTGTGCCAGTTCTTTAGGTCAGTAACTAAAATTCTGTTAAACACACAGCTCATATGTATCGCAGATGATCAGAGCGTGTTTAGGTTACTCTTGTCCTGAATCACAGAATTTGGATGCAAATGTGGAACATGGAAACAGGCAGGAATTCAACTTAAAACACACCTTTAATAACGTTGTTGAGCTGGTCAAGAACAGTGAAGGCTGACTGCTCACCGCATGAATATAAACCCAGAGAAGGTGGAGCATGGCGGTCAGCAACTGGAACCTCTTCCTCTCACCTCCATCCGCACCAGCTTTGTCTTTCTGTTAGCTTTACAGCTTTGCTAAATAAGTTTAGGTTGAGTTAGGAGTAGGCACAAAGAAGTTTTAAAGCAGTTAAATTCACATTAGGGTGCTCCTTGTGGTGTGCCAAAGGAGGACATAAGCTGGATCACGCAATACTTTCTGTACTTGCCTGAGAACAGAGAAGCCCATGTAATGGCTGGAAGGAGTGCTGTATGTCTGTACAGTGAGATTGCTATATTACTGTATGTTGATCCATAACCAAAAAAAATGTACCAAATCAATTTTGTATCTGCATAAGAAAGAAAGAAAGAAAGAAAGAAAGAAAGAAAGAAAGAAAGAAAGAAAGAAAGAAAGAAAGAACACTAGTTTAAATGTTCAGATTTCTTCTCATTCTTACTACTTACATGTACCGTTCATAGTTCACTTACAGTATCTGTAGTTGAAGCTGGACCTTTAACCCAGGTGACTGTGATCAGTGCCAAACTGGAGGAAGGTGGGTGTGCTGAACCGTGGCTGGTTTCTATTTTTAGTGCTCCAGCGAGTTTCCTACTTGGCCCCAGTATGGCTCTGGTTTCTCGGGTGACAGTCCAGCAGAGCTCTGCAAACTTCCCGATCTGTCAAACAGCGCTTCAGGTTTCATCTCCCCATACTACAACAGAACCAGATCTGCTCTCCCACGTTGCAGTTCGATACTACCTGGACCTCCATCTTTACCCCAAAAGCAAGTTTTTACTGTATGTAAGTACAACCAATTTTTTTTTTACATTTTCTTTAAATCTCCATGAAATTTCAAATACGCAGAAGTATGTGCAGCTGTCATGAATGCATTGACTATCGACTGTGGTTTGAGTGGTGACGTTTAAATAATGCAGCTGTAATTGACCCCAACTACCATTAGTGATGTTGTTGCTGTCACCCTCTGTGATTCCTAACTGTGTGTGAGGAGGGCGCCTCCTCATTATATCCTTCTTAAACTTGCAGGCCCACAGCTTCTTATCTGCCTTATTAAAAAGTCCTCTAGTCTTCCTCAAGGACTCATTATACGTCTCGGCTGAGCTGAGCTCACTTCAGTCGTACACACACGCTGCTTGTTGCTATTTTTGGGCGGCGACTGCTTCATAACAGTGACACTATCTAACATTCCTGCAGGGAGAACCAGCGCACTTAGTAGCACTTATAGACAACAGTGATATGAAAAGTGTTCAAAGTCTATTAATTGTAGAGTGATTGAAAAAAGAAACATTTTCTTACATTTAATAATATCAGCCCCAAGGCCACAAAACTGGGAACTATGAGGACCAGTTTGAATTTTTTAAAAAAATGTCTGTCTCTCTGTATCTTATGTCTTTATGTGTAAGTGTTCTAGGACTTGTGATACCATTGTTTTGTTCTTGAAAAAATACTTTTACCAAATATCATTTATACCAAGTATTGTGCTGTCAGTTTGCACTCTTTATTCTGTATTTATTAAGCTGAAAATCTAGAGGTTGTTGTGACAATTCTGCCATATAATTCCTTTATGTTATAGCACACGAGCAACACGAGCTCAACCCACCCACAGGTAGGAGGATAATAGAACTGAGCTGAGAATTGTTTTGCTAAGCACCCTGGATTATTAACTCCAATAGTGGTATGACGGTAGTACAACATACTTGATTGGTGGCAAACGGAAGCAGTATGGCTGCTCACAGATTTTGACCTGAAGGCATCAATCATGAAAGTTGAATAGGGACTAAGACCTGCGATGTTTTCATTTTGGGATTATTTTCTTTTGTGCCAGTTCAATTTTGTGCCAATTCTTTCGTTTTCTTGCGTTTGGTTCTGTAAAAATATGCTAACATCACTTTTTCATTAGGCAGGAACAGTTAAAAGTTATAATTCTGCTGAAGTCTGGTCCACTTGTGATGGTGATTAAAACTCTTTCTGTACCTATGTGCGACCCAGCGTCCTTCGTTAACTTGAGATAAATTAATAAGGCAAGATTTTCTTCTTTTTATGTTACTGTAACCACTAAAAGCAGGTATAGCCCAAGTGACATTTGATGAAGCAAGATTGAATGATTAGTGATGGGTTATGTTGAGTGTGAAGCTAGAGTTTTAGTGTCATGATGGTGCCTCTTCATGAACCTAGCTAGATTACCATGGTAGAGTTCAATTAAATTGTTTCACTTCCTGGCACTGATCCAGCTTTTAAGTGTACAGTAGTCCACAAATTTTTGGTAGGGTTGAAATTGGGGCTTTGGAAAGGCCATTCCAGCAGCTTTATGTTAGCCTGCTTTATGTATTCTAAAATGAGCTCTGATGGCTGTTTGGGGTCTTTGTCCACAAGTTTCAACCATCTATCTGCTGACTTGAGGTGAAGTTGAAGAATTTGGAGGTGCTCCTATGGAGGTGTTCTATGCATTTTGTGCAATGTACCAGTCTCACCTGCAGCAAAACAGCCCCAAAGCATGATGCTACCACCACCATGCTTGACATGTGGTGCAGTCTTCTTAAGTTTGAAAGCCTCACCTTTACTCCTCCAAATATACCTTTTGATATTGTGTCCAAATAGCTCAATCTTTGTTTTGTCTAACCATAAGAAGGCATTTCCCTCATCCATGTGGGCAGCTGCAAATTTCAGTCAAACTCAAAGGTGTCAATTGTAGAGCAGGGGCTTTTTTCATGGTAGTTGTAGTCAATCTGGAAGTCTAATGAGAAGTTCATACAGTAGGCCTTGAACTTGTGATGCTAAAAGGCATTGTAGAAGCTCCAGTATTACAGTATTAAAAGATTTAAGTCAGAGATGCCCCAATCCAGGCCTCAAGGGCCGGTGTCCTGCAGCTTATAGATAGAATACTTTTTTATACTTTATTGATCCTTATGGATGCAACCCTGCTTCAGCACATTTGACTCAAACAATAAGTCATTAGCAGGACTGTGGAGAACTTAACTGAGGAGGTGATTCTGCCATTTGATTCAGGTGTGTTGCAGCAGGGTTGCATCCAAAAGCTGCAGGACACCGGCCCTTGAGGACTGGATCTGTGCGTCCCTGATTTAAGTAAATGCATGTGTATATTTGAGCCTGTGTGGATTTTTGGCAGTGTGGATTAGAGAAAATCGAAAAAAAAAAATTCAAACTTGAGCATCCAGAGTTATTACAGGTGTATGCTGTACAATCATTCCACACTGGAAAACAAACAGTGTAAAGAAATCATAGTCCCAAATTACCATTCATGGTTTTTGTGATTAAGGTTTTTATCTAAGAGAAACACCTTAAACTCACTGAAGCCAGATCTCGGTGTAGTGTGAATCTTGCGATGATGTGCATATGCCATGCCTAGTTAAATATATTGCCCCATGAAAGCAAGGATTACTTCTCTCCTGTTCTATCGTCTGATCTTTCCGGGGTGTGTCAGTGAAAGCTCTGTGTGACAGGTTCAGCAGCACTGTCTCTGTTGTTGCTTTGGCTTGCACAAAGAATACAAAGACCTGTTGGAAATCATTTAAAGAAAGGAGAGTGAGGTGTTGTTGCAGATAGTCACGACACTGACGCTGAGATGAAAGCAAGTAGGCTACAGGTGGGATGTAACTAAGTATAAATACTTCGTTATTGTACTTTAGTAAAAATTTCAGATATCGGTACTTCACTTGAGTATTTATTTTTCTGACTACTTTTAATTTTTACTCCCCACATTTTTACACAAATATCGGTGCTTTCTACTTCTTAAGTTTTCAAACAGACTTTAACATGTCTGAGAGAAGTTTGCATTTCCGGTCACTGCGCCGTCAAACGATCTGAGCCTAAATGATAGAACAATAACACATAAGAGACAGTCATATTGGCTTATCTCATACAAAGGGGTTAAAGAGGCAAAACCATATAATCCATCATAGCGCTTTAATCAGGCTAACAGGAGGCTGAGGGCAGATGTCCGTTAGCTGTGCTCGCGGTACTTCAGCATGTTAGCTAGGAAGTAACGTTTGGCAGGTAATTTTAAATGCAACGTTTCTAAATGCTCAACAAATATCAGGAAACACACAAACTGTGTGCAGTTTGTCACACAGTGTGTCTGCGAGCTAAAAGAAGAGCCGCTGTGTTTCCACGAGAGAAAAGAGAGAGAATCGGAGATGGAGGAAGAGGAGGAGAGGAAGCAGAGAGGTTAGATTTATAGGGAAGAACTGCGGAACAAACTGACGTACACTAACTTATTGTAACTGTAAAATAATGCAGTTTAGTGCTGATAAACAGGTCAGCTTGCTGTACTGTATTTACAGTAAAGCTCTCTGTTGGTGCACAGAGGCTGTGTACTGTACATGCTCAGAGTTACAGGAAGTGTAGCAGAGATGAGTTTGAATCAAAGCTGCCGATGCTGAGATTCATTCACTGAATTCAACATTTATACAACCTGATACTTTTACTTTATTAATTGAGTATATTTCAGAGCCTGTACTTTTTTACTTTTACTTTAGTAAAGAAGTTGAACCAGTACATCAACTTTTACCAAAGTTTATTCAACACAAGTACTTGTACTTCTACTTAAGTACAGAATGTCTGTACTGTTGCCACCTCTGAAAGCAAGTGGTAGGGAGAGTTGTTTAAGAGTCAGAGCTGATGCTGCGAGGGGATGTGGACGATGTGGTTTCCACAGGTGTTTGTTACAGTGGATCACAGGATCTTTGTTTCACAGCAGTTTAGTTCTGTTCCAGCTTTCTGTGGTTAGTTAGTCAGAGCAGCACTGTCATAGCGACACATTAGTTTCACATAATAACACCATGTAGCACAGGTTTGCTCCATGAATTTAACTTAACTGTTTTGTAATCCTCAACTGTCTGAGAAGCCATTTCTAAAAGGAGCTACATGTAGTAATCTTGGAGGGATATGATTAAGATGAATTGGATAATTTGGTTATCAAATGGCCCAATGACAACACAGCGATGGCAGTTGATCTATTAATAATGATTCAGTGCTGTAGATTATTTCGTTATTTTCATCTGCATCACAATCAAGAATGATTTTTGTGGCATTTTTGTGATTTTTACAGATTTTCTGAGGTAGAAAATATTTTGAATTGTCTTTTTCTCAGGCACACTTATTGTTAACATAAAGTTACCATTTTAACATCAAATGAAGGATTTGTTGCATACTATATGCTGTACTAAAGCTGTGTAGCTTGATTCATAATTAGGATTTATTTGTGGATACATGTGGGATTTTGTAGTGCAACCTTCTGGATACTTAGTCCTTATATACACACTACTCATGCTTACTGCTTATGGTTTTCTTGGGTTATGCTTTGATTTGAGGTTACATTTGTAGTCACACAAGAGTAAACTGCACTGTTACATCAGCTGGGCTGTGGAGCTCTGGGGGAACTTAATGCATTTCTGCTATTTCAGCGTCCTCACAGGCTGCTGCTTTAACTAATTAAGCGATTATTCATGTGGATAAATCCATAGAACAAGCCTGTAAAGCTGGTGTTTTGACCTTGTGATGTGACCCCTCCCTGTGCTTTTTCCACAGCAGTGTGTGATGTGTTTTGCTGCCCTTTGCTTCGTCGCTACAATTAGAGCTGAGTGGCGTGACTCCCTCTGTTACTGTGCCTTAGATCTCTATATGCTTCCCCCTTGTATTCACTAATGAAAACAAGTAAAATTCACTTTGTGATGCCACTTAGAGGAAGGCTTGACTTGATTGCTTAACTGTGACTCATGCATGAGTGTAACGCTATATTCTTGCTGAGCTAAAATCTCAGTAGACATGTTAACAACCTCATACAGATTGCATTTATTCGATCTGGACAGTGAAAAATAGACATCAGTAACAGCTGTAATTCTGTCTTGTAAATGATGCAGGACAGCGTCCCATTAGTTACTGTCTCTTGTGATGCTGTAGTGTACTTTTAGATTTTATATTCCGCTCGCTCTCTCTGTGTCGCACCTCCATGGTCTATCGTTTTGCAGCTGACATGAATCCTTGAAATAGCTCAAATGCTGTGCTATAACCGCCTCTCCACATATGCACACATACTTGGCGGCGCAGCATCATCAGAGCATGGTTCTGTGTGATCACAATAACAGTGGACGGTAGTGGTTCGGTGTATTTTTAGGAGCCGCACGTGCTGATTACTTGTGCTGCGTGTACAGGTGGGAGTGACCTAGGACAAATACTTGTTTAAAACTAGCTCGTCAAATTATTTGGTTTGATGTTATTATTAGTTATGGTTCCTTAAATATTTTGCTGGTATTTTGCACTCGCAGCAAGGTCAGGTTGCTAGGAGAGAATTGTTTCCCGCACTAACATTACAACAGCATCTTGATTGTATTTTACTTTGTTTGTTTAGTTTTTTTAAAGTTTTTTTTTACTTTATCTGTGCCGGTCTGCACCAGGGTTGGTTGAGCTCTGCCTGAAATTAAATTCCTTTATTGGGTTCTATGTTTAAGCTGTACCTAATTTAATGATACGGGGAGGAAAACACGAGTGGTGCTTGCCACACAGCCAGCAGCATGAAAGAAGTATTGTGAGGTGGATCAAGTGTTTGAAGTTGCCTGTCTGAGTGAAATCACATTCTCCGGGCAGCACATGCAGAATACATGAGCTGCTTCCATGTGATCTGACCGGACGCTGACATACCTGACATTTGCTCTGACATATTGCTCAGGCCCAGCACCGTTTCACACCGTTGTATTTTAGGTTCACTCACCTGCCTGTTTTCCTAAACTGTTGCGTCAGTCGTGTTTGTTATGTGCAGAGAAACATGGCCACATCAGAAGGCCTTTTATTTTACACTGTGTGATTTGTATGGGCAGGCAAGTTTGTAAAGATGTCTAAATGTCATACATTTTTCTCAGTGCACTTTTTCATATCCTGGAGGGAGACGGAACAAGACAAAACACGGCCCAACACCCAGCACTTCATGTTGCAGCTCAATTTATACTGACAGTGTTCCACTGCACTTTCAGAGGTGATGAACTCCTCTTAGACCGAATTGTAGATGACACACATACATGTACATCCACACACACATGCTCGCTGAAATGGAAGTGCATGCGCACACATACTGTATGTTGGTCTTTGGCAATGTGTACCTGCACATTGGGAATGCTATTAATAGTGAATGTCATCGAGTCATTCCTGCTTGAACGCCGTTCAAGTTGTTCTGCTGTATGTCAGCAGGGATAGCCTCCAGCCCACCTGCGACTGTTGTGTTAGAGAATGGGGTGGATGGAAGCTGACGGACCATGGCGCACCAACCCGACTCCAGGTGCAGCAGGAGATGTCCTGGGGTCTCATTTCTAAAAGTCCACACACTGATCTCTTTATAAATCATGTCTTTACCTTGAAATGTGCAGAGATTGGTCAGGGCAGGGTGGAGAGCTTTCCAGTACAAGGTGGCTGATCAGTGGTCAGTGAAAGCACCTAATAAATGTTGCTGTCAGCGGTTCTTCCTGTCATGTTCCCTTGCAGTGATGGTGCAGCGTTGCTTGTGTCGCAGCATTATTGGTATGTTTACAGACTGATTTACACACAACTTTCCTGACATGCAATCAACCACAATACACAGTGGTGTCTTCCAACCTGAAAGTTCCATTTTGGCGAATCAGTTTTGTTAATTATCTTTATGACTCACATTATGGTTAGCACTCACAGTGAGGATATGCAATGTGAGGTGAGTTGTGAGTGCATCACTGGATTTATTTCTTGCAGTTACAGTATACACAACTCATATGTTTATGTACCTGTGAGGTGACTGAGAAGTTAGTGTATGTGGCAGCCTGTGCCTGGCAGCAGTTGTGGTGATTGTACTCACAGAGGCTAAATTAAAACTAACAGGAGACTCTGTTCAAAACAGTTGAAGTTCTATTCTGAAAAATTGTATTAGTATTTGACTGATTTGACTGATCAGCCATACTTGTCTAGTAAAAATGATTCAGTCGATTTGCACCTAATTGAAAGATAAGACAGGCAGCCAACACTTCCATGAATCCTCCAACCTGCCCCATCCTGCATTGTTCAGTATTTCAGCAAAGAATGGGAATTGCTTTGATGCATAAGACTTAATTTTTTTGTCCAGATTTCAGAGAAACATTTGGTGGAGGTGGAGGTACACGCTTCATCAGACTGGCACCAGATGGACACACTGTGATCTCTCAGACACTTCACTGGAAGGCGCTAACACTGACACTTTCCCTTTGTGTCTTTCAGAGCAGTGCCATGCTGCCGGGAGTCTGTGGATGAAAATATGTCGTCAGACTTCTACTCCAGAGATGCTCTGTTGGAGAGGGGGACCATCCCCCTGGACATTGACAACGTTCACATACTGCTGCAGGGTGAGTCTCACTTCCAGTCGAAATGAACCGGTATAACAGCTTGATAATGAGTGAATGTTTTGGGTCTGAGGTCATGCAAGAGTAAAAAAGGAAAAAAAAAAAAATCTATTTCCTGATTTCAGTTACCTTGGCAACATAACTGTTTGGCCTCAGCCTCACTCGGGGAGCGGTTTGATGACCTCGACACAGTCAGTCCACTGCTGGCAACATATTGTTTCCCTTTTATCGCTCTTTCTGAGGTCACGCTTAGTTTAATCAACTCAAAGTGATCTGCTGTTCTCTTAGAGACACTGAGTCATGTTGCAAAGAGAGTTCGGGAGGGAGAGAGCAGGAGGGTGGTGCAGGTAATAAAACCTGCTGACTGATCAATGTGCTGCATCGCAGGGCCTTCATGAACATCAACATCTATAATCAGTCCACAGTATCACAAGTTGGTTTTGAGCAACTTTATCTTAAAATTTGGAAACTGATCTCTGGTTTATGAGTCATCTGCTAATATAGGGCTGTATGTGTGTACGTACACTTTTTAATATATTTACCAAGTCAATTGTAACACTTCCTGTATTTTCACCTTATCAAATGTTTATATGATAGACTCAGCTTCTTTGGGTTTGGTACTGCTGACCATGTTTATGGTATTTTACAGCTCAAACTAGCAAGATTGTCAACTTTATTTACATCTGTTTAAGTGCTTAACAGAGTGAGGATGAAAAAAAGGACGGGTGTGGCGTGTTGGGTGTGCTGGCAGGATTATGAGGTGACATTTTGTGATTTGTTGAGTATCTCCATGGCATCAGCTGGACGCAAAGCCAGGCTAATAAAACTGCATGAGGTAAAACATAAATTTCTAATGTGGTAACGAGAAAACAAAACTCCAAAACGCCAGAACAAAGGCAAACGGGAAGCAAGGAAAACGTTCTGGGAGCTACCAGACCCCAGCACAAAACAAACAAACAAAACAAAAAACAACAAGTTGATAATAATATCTGGCAGATCAGACTGAATTACTCTTTATTTGTGCCGTAGTGGCCCACTTTAACCCCTGTGACCCTGGAAGGTGGCGTTTAAAGTAACAGCTCCTGCCAGCATCTGCAAGAAACCAACCAGGAATAACTGCTAAAAGTAAAAGAAACTCAAAATACTAAAATCCAAAACAGAAAACCCCAGGCTTCCTGACACTGATCTCACCTCTTTCAATAGCATTTCTCTGTCCCTATGTATTAAAATCTCACATCGTGCTTCTCTGCATTTTCTGTAGTTCTTTGTCTTTGGTCGGTTCCAAATGCTCGTATGTGGTTCTCTCTTTGTACCTACCAGTTCTCTTGCCTTCTCTTGGGTACAATCTCACATAATTCTTTACAGAACTATTTTTAGCTCATTTCCTCCCCACATTTGTTTCAAGCCTTGTAAATGTTTTTCCAGCCACGTAGTTTCCAGCTGGTCCAATTTGCAGAAGAGATGATGTAAGCCCCCATGACGAGCCACCCTGTTAAATAAGAGTGCAAAAGTCATCTTTTTTCTGTGTAAATCTGAAGCTTTAATGATGAAAGAATGTCACTAAAAATAGCGCATGACTGGATGGGGTGGAGGGATATTTTCTTATATAGGGTAGATACCTGAGCACGATGTGTTTTGTGTCATGGTTATACCTACTGGCTGTTTTAGGGAGAGACAGAGATGTGTTCATATTCAGACTTTATCAGCAAAAAGACACTTTGAATACCTTTAATTAGGTTATTGTCAGTGATAAACTTAATCATCTTTCTTTATGTATTGTCAGATAAAATGTTTTATTGGCTACTTAACTCTCAGAAGCTACGACTTTTATATGAAGAAGTAAATAACTGTTCTGGGAGCAGCGTTTCACACTATCTATGATGACATACAGTATGTACATATGTAAATCAAGCAGTGACACTTTTCTCATATCTGAACTGTATATGCTACTGACAGTTATCTGCCTCAATGTAATTTCTACCTTCTTTATGATCCCAAACATCACACCTGTGCAAGATTTGCATTAAGTTGCGTTTCCAAAAATTTCCTTTCAATTTGCCGCTTGAATCTTTCCAGCCTGTGTATCATGAAGTATGCTGCAGGATGCTGCAGGAGGACTCGCATGCTCCGGGTCATGTTTGGGCAGGAATGAAATCTTGGTGAGTCACATTAAAAAAAGGTGGAGCCCAGCTAAACTCACCTGCATCCCTGCAGGCTAGAAATGTACAAGGTTAGACAAGAATTATTTGCAAACTGATTTCATATAATATTCCATATAATCTCTTCGGCTGCAGCAATCGGTCTGTAGCATGTTGGACTGGTTTGATAAGCCAGTGTTTAATAGAAAACATACATATGACTTAAACAGATGTTCATTAGCTAATCTGAAAGCACTCTCTGCTGAATCAGGATGGCTTCTCAAATCATCGGTGAGTTACTTGTATTTGTTTTTATAGTAGTTTCTAGAACAGTTTTGTTGATGTAGAATGAAAGTAACTGTAGACTGTTGATGGATTCGTATCATCATCTAACAAACAGCTACACAGTTTTTCACTCCAAGCAAACGACTGCCGACAGGAGAAACAACCACGCTCCCTGAAAAC
>VOQJ01012249.1:12602-23744 GCA_015052665.1 Apistogramma diplotaenia | reverse complement strand
ATAGGTTTAACATTGGACACTTATTTATCCATAACCTTAAATTCTTTGTTTTTTTGTTTTTCTTTTTTGCTTAAATGCTTTTTTTTTTTTTTATAAAATTCCTTCCAGATGAGGAAGCTGTGAAAAACATTTTTAACTGTTAATGAATGCAGATGGCAGGAAAGAGATAATAAATAATAAAAATATAAGAAAAGCATTGTTCTCACTTTTGAACCACTAACTACAATAAAGCATAGCTTTATTTTTTTTTTAAAATTAATTGAAATTGCTAATGATTTCATGATATTCTAATAGATTACCTAATGCATTTTGCAGGATCCCTTCAAGCAAAGCAGTATCAGCTCACTTTGCTGATGGTCTTTAGAGTGATACTGTCTGCTGTGGTGCAGACACATTCTGACAGAAAAAGTGGGTGTGGCAGCTCATCGAGAACCATTTTTAAATCCCAGTCAAGCTCCTTAATACTGATCAGAGACTTATTTCATATACTAACCAATGAGAAAATGCTGATCTTCCATTTTGTACCAAAGCCCATGTGAGATGCTGTCATAGCAGCTAAGTACACTTCCACAGAGGAAAAAGCAACCGTACACTCAGCAGCTCCCTGTAGAAATGTCAGAATAACTGTAGAAATGCATTACATTGCTTTATGAAATAGTCCTCAAAAACACATATGTGCCATATGTCGAGCACATCAACAGTCAAAACGGCACGTGAGTTGTCAGGTTTATCACATCATGGGCCGCGCCCACAGATCTATCCACCCTGGAGCAAGAAGGAGGCTTCGACTGAGGAGCACACATGTTGTTAGGGTCTTTGAGCAAGAGGAAGCCCCTCTAGGTGCAGACATCATTTTTGTCAGCCAGACAGTGTGCATATTTGACACACTTATGCACAACAGATTTTAATATTGAACAAAGATGTCCCAAGTAAATACAAAGTGCAGTTTTGAAATAATGCTTTCATTTAGGTATTCTAAGCTATTCAAACGTGTTTCAGATCGTTATCCTGCCTGAAATCCTAGAGGAGCACCTGAAGTGTTCTTATCTGCAAATCCACCTTTGAATGGCTCGAAAAACTAAATGAAAAACATAAAACAGCAGCATAAACCTCAAACACTAACTGCCAGTTATTGCAAATGCTTGATTGATTGCAGTTGTTGCTGCCAAGGGTTGCACAACCAGACATTAGCTACCCTCAGGGGGCAATTACATGTTCATATAGGGTTAGGTAGAGCTGGCTTGCTTTTTTCCTTAAAGTAAAACATTATTTATTAACTTTATTTTGCATTTACTCAGGTTATCACTGTTCAATGATCTGAAATGCAAATCTAACAAATATGCTTTACGATACGGTATGCTTTTTTGTTGCTGCTGCATAATCATAGTTAAGCTGTTTAATTGAGAGCTTTCCAAGACTGGTGACATCACATTAATGAGAGTAAAAACTCAATTATCATAGGGGCTTCCTGTGTGGAGTTCTGACTGAAACGGGCCTGGAGTCAGAAGTGGCCTAATGTGAAACATACTAAGGCAAAAATAGTCTGTAAAGAGTCTCTTAATGCATCAAAGATCACCACATACTGTGCAGGAGACTTAGGGTTTAGCATGGAGGATAAAGAACTGCTCGCTGGGAACAATATCGTTAAATTAGACCTAGTTAATGTCCCCAGAATGTGAGCAGTTAGCCCATCACCCCCCATGGATGATTGGGAATAAATGTAATATATCATTGTTGTCAGCTATAACCCGTCATAATGTTTGTATGTGAAATTTGAATAAAAGGAAAAACAGCTGCAAGACTGTATTGGCCACACAGAGTCTGGAGAGGGTTTCAGGAACCTTTTTTAGAACTGAGGAAGCCTCTTGGATGATAAGTGAAGTCTTCAAAAAGCTTGAAAGTCATAACTTAAGTTGCCTATTTTTAAGCTCCAATGACAGAGACTAGCATGGCCTGCATGAATTTGCACAGACACTTGGAAGCCATGGACATCATGTTTCCTCCCTTGAGTTGCTCCACTAGACCTTTACTGCAGCCATCTTCAGTTGCTACTTGTTTGTGGGTTTTTTTCTGCATTTAATTTTGTATTTAATAATGGAAAAACATGTTCTGTTGGGTTGAGGTCAGGCATCTGATTTGGCCACTGAAGAATATCCCATTCCTTTACCTTGAGAAGCTCTTGTAATTATCCATTTGCACTGTGAAGAGCTGTGTGATCAGTTTTGCAGCGTTTGACTGAACCTGAGCAGAGATTGTAGCTCTGCACACAATTGATCCTGCTGCTTCTATCAGCACTCACGTCATTAATAAACACTAGTGGCCTGGTTCCACTGTACCATAACTCGTGCTATAATGCCTCCTCCACCATGTTAGACAGATACTGTGGCTTTGGATCATGAATTGTTTCTCTCCTTTTCCATGCTTTTCTCTTCCCGTCATTCTGGTACAAGTTAACTTTTGGTTTCAGTTATACTTTGAGTCTGTTTATTGAGGATAATGGAGAATGAATAATATTGACAGAAATGTTTTACAGATTGCTGACCAATGAGTTCTTTTTACTTAAAAATAAATAAAATTACACACACGTACATGTATACTGAAAAAAGCACGTGATATTCTTGGTTGTTTTTAAGAATCCTCAGATGTTTTTGCAACACTGTGATGAGTCATTTTCTGAAGGTTTTATTATTTCAGGTTTGCTGCTTGTTCAGACAGCACACAAACCAAATACTTGTGTTGGTGATAACCCAGAGGTTTCCCTTGGTGATTGGCTGAATCTCTGGGTGGTACCAAATGGCATAAACAGCTTTTATAATGGAGCATTCTTAGAGTTGTACACACTTGTTCATTTCGCAATTTAAACTACTGTTTAAATTAATATGGCACTGATAAAGCAGGAAGCTTTGGCCCCTTTTTTGATTTTGCTGTATAAATGTCAGGATTTTGAGCTTCTAGCTTGGTTCAGGTAGAAAGATAGAGGCTACGTCTCCCTTTACAGTTATCATGTTTCACTGGAGACCCAAGTATGCATGCTGGGATTGTGGTTTTGGAAAGATTGAAGAAAGAGATATTAATTAGTGTGGCTTAGAGAGTTCTCTAAAGGATTATAGCTCAGAAGGAACCTTGCCCCTCAGTTCCAGTCGAATGCTGCCTTCTTCATCTGCTTGCAGGGCAACAACTGACTGTTTCCAAAAGGTTTTTCTCTAAGCACTGTGCCAACTCTCATTTTCACTCAGTATAAACATTCATGTGTAGCATCATGGCTCAGTTTCCTAAGAACTAATGGTTGCATGATTTGCTGTCTGAATGCGTTAAAGTTAACAGAGCATGTCTGTGTTTCTACAGTGGAACAAGAACAGATTCAGAAGAGGACCTTCACCAACTGGGTCAACGCTCAACTGGCAAAGGTGAGGCCTCAATAGGGGAACAGTATGTGTGAAGGATGCAGCTATTTGATATTGTGTGTGTGTTGGATAATAGAAACCACTGATAAAAACCTGTCATGTGTTGGAGACTGTGTCTACTTTAATATGCAAACATAAAAGGCTGTAGATAGTGAGTCCATTGGTCATTCTCACATGGTTTAGCTTTGTCACGCTAAATGGGAAACTAGAGAACTTGTAAGTACGATAATGATTTTTAAGCTTATGAGTTCTAAATATTAGCGGCCTAATCTTGTATTTCTATTTTAGTATGCAGCTAGTTTTAGTTATGTGCATTTCCAATGCAAACACATATTTGACAGCACCAAAGATGCCTTACTTCCATTAAACTTATCCATGACTGTGATCCACCATGGACAAAAGTACATTAGTGTCCTCTGTGAAGGGAGAAAATCATTTATCTGTTCTGAAACCCTTCAAGGAGCCAGGATGTTATAGGAGAGCTATCAAATGCTGCAAAACAACCACTTCTTTAAATTCTCATGAGAGGACTTTCCCCAGTCACAACCACCAACATGCATTGTATTCTCAAACTGTCCCCTGCCATGACTCAGCAGCAGACCGTCAGCTCTCTTTCTGCTTCACAGTTGAAGGTCAGCTCGAAATATCACTGTAGAGGACAGTGGAGTGCTGGTGGTAGTGGTGGTGGTGGTGGTGGTGGTGGGTGGAGAACTGCGTAATAAATATAGCATTAAGGAGCAAGGTTCAGAGCACCCAGACAGACAGCAACAGACGGCCTTTTCTCCACCACTCGCCAACCACACCTACTTAATCCACCCACCAAACACGTAGGCAGCCACAGGCATGGTGGGCACTTTGCCAGTGAACTGAATGGTGGAAATAATTGTTAATCCTTTTGTGGCTGGTCACATTAGAGCTCACATTACAACAGTACACATGCATCACATGTGAACAGCCTTTGGTGGAGAAGCTTTTGGCTCTTAGAAATTCAAAAATGACCATTTATGCTGGGTTCAGACACAATATCAGCCCTGTTATAACCTGATCTGGGCAAAGCATGGCACGGAGTGGAAACTGGCATTGTGTAAATGTCACGTCTGTTTATTCTATATGCTTTTTTCTCAGCATTAAGTTTATTCCTGATCAGTTTATTCATTCTCTTGGTGTCACCATCTCTGATGCTGCTCCTCCAACACACTACAGCAAAGTACACTGCACTCACTCCAACTGAGTGACGCAGAATCTCCATCATTTTGCTGCACATGCTGAAGGATCTCATCTTTCTTGGGAAATCAAGTGTGCTCATCCCCTTTTTGTACACAGCTTCTATGTTGATCTTCCAGTTCCCCCTTTCGTAAATGTAGATTCCCAAGTACGTCAACTCCTCCACTACAACAGCGTACCAGGACAGACACAGGCCGTGTTGCTGTCCTCTTCCTTCTGAAGTTGATCACCATCTCTGGTTTTATACACTATGCTCATCCTGCCCATCACTTTTCCATACAGCCACTGAGTATATCTGCAGGTGTCATGAGTCATGAGTGTACAAGGTGAACAGAAATGGAAACCTCACAGTCCGTGTTCAAGCTCCACCAAATCAGAGCGAGCACAGCCCCATGCTGCGGCCCGTCTGTCAGGTGGTCAGTAATCCATGAGATGAAGGACGTGTTTATTGACGTGTTGCCAGTAAACATGGCAATACAGTGTATGATGACTGCTTGTGTTATTCATATGAAGGAGTGAGTGTGTCCAAACCTTTGGTACTGCATGCACTTGGGTGCAGTTGTTGTACGTGTGTTACTAAAGTGCAGACTACGTAGCTCCTGCTGTTTTTTCTAACCATGCTTGACATACTGTCAGTAACACAGTGTATGCTGTTTGCCATTAGTGCCATTTATTGTTGCCTTAATAAACCCGTTAAGTGTATCTCTAAGATGTTATCACTAACTATGACTACACAGTACTCATCATTATCTAGAGAAGATTCCCTGTCCTCAAAATGCCAGCTTCTCAGAAGCTAACAAACAGCTTTCCTTTAAGCTTCAAGCTTTGACTAATTGGTTTGGATTTGATGTCGCAGAGACTGCGTCATGCTGTAAAGTTAATATTCAGGCAAAACTCCAAAACCGCTCTCCACCAGTGTGTGTGTGTATCTGCACACATCTCTCCACATCCAACTACACATTTCTTAAACATTTGTCATCAGCCTTTTTATGTACCACACCAGAAAACATGTTACATACTTTTTTAAGTTTCCAGATTCATGTAATTCATATTTTACCAACAACATGCAGTAAACACAACATAATAACTTGTATATTTGTGTGTTGTGACAGAGGAGGCCGCCATGCAAGGTTGTAGATCTGTTCAGTGATTTCCGTGATGGCTCCAAACTGTTGGACCTGCTGGAGGTGATGAGTGGCCAACACATTGTAGGTGCCATTTTACATTTAACACTTGGGGATGCTTTTCAAGCAACAGCCGTCTGCGATCCAAGTGACTGGCTTGTGTTTTTCAGAGTCGGGAGAGAGGCAGGGGAATGTTTCAGCACAGGAGCAACATCGAGAAAGCTCTCTCCTTTCTGAAGAAAAAATCGGTAAACAACACCTTAAAGGGGCAAAATGTTAGCACTGTACATCACAACTTTATCACCAGCTTCATTTATAAAGCTGTATTGTTGGTGCTGAACAGAGAAAAGATTAAGCATTGCACAAACATTGGCATATGCTGGCATATGTTTGTCACTTCATCAGACTTTCATATTTGATGCATTTCTTTAAGCTTGTTCCTCCTTGTAATGCCCTAATATACTTGCTGTGTTCCCTCCTCCCCAGATAAAGCTAGTTAACATACACATTCCTGACATTATTGATGGCAAACCATCCATCATCCTGGGCCTCATATGGACGATCATCCTTCAGTATCACGTAAGTTTGCCTTTTAGAGATTTTATCCCAGGGGTGTCAAACTCATTTTGCACTGTGGGCCACATGCAGCTCACTTCAGTCTTCAGTGGGCCAGACCAGAGAAACCTTCTTTCTGTCTGTACACAAGTTCAACTGAATCCCAGAGATATCTGAATATAAGAAAAAAGCTATATGTAATGTATGTAGTTTATACGAGTCATCTGTCAGCACCACTGTTTGAGCTTAAAGTATAAATGTGTAAAACTACAGAAAGGTGATGGTAGTTCTTTGTCCAGACTGTCCTGTAATTATAGAACTCAGGAAACAGGAATCGGGAATCCTTTTTAAAATTTAGTTTTACTGTGAAGCCATCGCAAAAAATTAATTCTATAGTAGTGACAAAAACTGGGATTCCATCATCCAGCGGGCCGGACCAGAGTCTCTGAGGGGCCGGTTCTGGCCCCCGGGCCTTATGTTTGACACCTCTGTTTTATCCCTTTTCTTCCTTCGTATCCTCGTTGTTTTGCATTGCTTATTCTTCTGTTTGGATGTTTTTATTCCAATCATCTTCTTAATTCAAAATTACACATAAAGATGGTCGTCAGTCTTTTGTTTGAAACTATTTTCTTTTTCCATTTCTTTAATCTTTTTTCTTGTGTTGTGTTTACTAGATATTTTTTCTGGTTTTTATTTCCTCGTGTAATTGCCAAATATAAACGTCTAAAGTATAAAACTAAATCTGATGTTTGATTGTCCTAGATTGAAGAGCTGGCAAGCTCCCTCTCCTTTGACTCGCGTCAGTCCTCTATGGAGTCTTTGGCCAGTCTCGACACGCACTCCACCCTCTCGAGCCACTCGGCCAGCAGCAGCCCCGTCCCTCCCAGAGGCTCACCGCTGCATCACCATTTCAGAGTCTCTGCCAAGAAGGCCCTGTTGCTCTGGGTCCGGGAGCAGTGCCACAAGTAAGCACTTGGTCAAGTGAATGGTATCAATTGGAGGACAGGCATCTTAATAATTGACTTAACAGCACAATATATTGATTATTGAGAAACAGTGAGTTGCTCCACTGTTGTGAGCTAAGTCTATGATGTGTGAGTAATATAATGTCACATAGGGACTTCTTACTCATTTCCTGGTCTGGGCTAAAGACCAAATCCAGATCAGGGCTTCACTGTATGAGCTGTGGGAAATACACTGCCTCTTTGTTACATATCCAGCTTTATATGTACTTGTAAATGCTTGAATTATTACATAATTCCTGTTCTTTTTCCTTGAAGAGGTAATGGTTATGTAACGCCATAAGGATTTTATTAAAAAAATAATTATTTTTTATATATATTAAAATCTCCTTTAACTCAGTTGTTTGTAGGTACCATACCCAGTAATAATACAAGGAATCGCCATGCACTGTACTGCCAAAAGTATTCGCTCGTCTGCCTTCATGCTCATATGAACTTGAGTCACATCCCATAGGGTTTAATACCCTTTGCAGCTATAGCAGCAACAACTCTTCTGGGAAGGCTTTCAACAATGCGTAGAAGTGTGTTTTTGGGAAATGTTGACCATTGTTCCAGAAGCACATTTGTGAGGTCAGACACTGATGTTGGATGAGAAAGTCTGACTCAGAGTCTCCACTGTAATTCATCCCAAAGGTGTTCTTTCAGGTTCAGGTCAGGACTCTGTGCAGGCCAGTCAACTTCTTCCACACCAAACTTGCTCATCCATGTCTTTATGGAGCTGCTTTGTGCGCTGGTGTGCAGTCATGTTGGAACAGGAAGGGGCCATCCCCAAAGTGTTCCCTCAAAGCTGGGAACATGAAATGTTTTGCTATGCTGAAGCATTAAATGTTCCTTTCACTGGAGCTCCTGGAAAACAACCCCACACCATAATCCCCCCTCCAACAAACTTTACACTTGCCACAATGCATTCAGACAACCACCAATCCCAGACTTCATCCATCGCATTGCCAGATGGAGAAGCATGATTTGTTGCTCTAGAGAACACGTCACCACTGCTCTAGAGTCCAGTGGCAGCGTGCTTTACAACACAGCAGCCAACACTTTGCATTGTGTGCTTGGTGACGTAAGGCTTGGATGCAGCTGCTCAGCTATAGAAACTTGAAGCGCTCTGCACACTGTTCTTCAGCAAGTTTGCAGGTCTATACCATGGACTTGCTGCACATGTGGCATCCTTCCATGGTACCACGCTGGAATTCACTGAGCTCCTGAGAGCGACCCATTCTTCCACTAATGTTTGTAGAAGCAGTGTCTATGCCTACTGTAGGTGCTTGGTTTATATAGCTGTGACCGTGGAAGTGACTGGAACACCTGAATACAATGATTTGAATGGGTGAGTGAATACATTTGGCACTATAGTGTACAAACATTCATTCATTATTCATTATGATGAATAATATTTATGTTCATTTTGAACATTCTTATTGTAAATAGTTCATTAATTATTATTTTACTTAAATGAAATAAGCTATCATTGGTGAATACTTAAAAATGTTTACTTTTATTCTTTTCTGACTTTGTTGAGTGTTATACAGAACAGTGCTCCAGTCTGCAGTTCATGGCATCAGAGTCTTTTTTTTTACATTAGCAATAAAATCGATTTGTTTCCTTCAGAGCCGGATGCTCAATAAATGTAAAAGATTTCAAGGCTAGCTGGAGGAGTGGAGTGGTTTTCCTGGCTATCCTGTACGCTCTGCGGCCTGATCTGGTGGATCTGTCCAAAGCCAGAACCAGAAGTAACAAACAGAACCTGGAGGAAGCCTTCCACGTTGCAGAGAAAGAGCTGAGGATCCCCAGACTGCTGGAGCCTGACGGTGAGACACATGAACTTTATCGCAACAGCAAATATGCTACTGCAACACACTTATACGGTACAAGTCACATTCACCCTCTCATTCAGCTTAATTGTATTTCTTTTAGCATTTTCTAGCACTCACACTCAAATGGAAGCTTCACGGGCAATTTGGAGTTTAGTATTTTGCCCAAGGATGCTTTAGTGTGAACACTGGAAGTGGTGAGGATTGCATGGCTGACCCCTGGATGGCACCCTTTTTACACAGTCCTTTGTCTAAATTATCCAGAACGTTCATCACAGAGGAACACATTGTCTTATAAGCGTTTGATTGCTTGGGTAAAGTGGGCTGGTTAAGAAAGCCACTAAATTTTTCTGACAGCCATGAAGCTACAAGCAGATGTCTTGTTTAAAACATGTAATAAGTTGCAACAGAAACCAACAACTGCAGTGGAGCTTAAACGCATGTTTACATACACAGTGTTTGATTCACTGCTGATTTTGCAGGTTTTCTCACCAACAAAGGATGGAGAGGTCGGTAATTTTCAGCGGAGGTACACTTCAACTGTGAGAGACAGAATCTAAAAAGAAAATTACACTGTATGATTTTTATATTAATTATTTAATATAATTATTTAATAATATTTGCATTTTATTGCATAAAATAAGTATTTGATCACCTACCAACCAGCAAGAATTCTGTCTCTCACACACCTGTTAGTTTTTCTTTCAGAGGCTCTCCTACTCTGCTCTCATTACCTGTATTAACTGCACCTGTTTGCACTTGTTACCTTTATAAAAGACACCTGTCCACTCAATCAATCACACTCCAACCTCTCCACCATGGCCAGGACCAAGCTGTCTAAGGACACCAGGGACACTGTACACCTGCACTAGGCTGGGATGGGCTACAGGACAACAGGCAAGCAGCTTGGTGAGAAGGCAACAACTGCTGGTGCAATTATTAGAAAATGGAAGAAACAAGATGACTGTCAGTCTTCCTCAGTCTGGGGCTCCATACAAGATCTCACCTCGTGGTGTAAGGATGATCCTGAGATCAGCCCAGAACTACACGGGAGGACCTGGTTAATGACCTGAAGAGAGCTGAGACCACAGCCTCAAAGATGACCGTCATGTGGTCAGACGAGACCAAAATAGAGAAAAATACGTTGGGGGTGTTTTTCTGCTAAGGGGACAGGACAGCTGCACTGTATTGAAGGGAGGATGGATGGAGGCATTTTGACCAACAACCTCCTTCCCTCAGTAAGAGCACTGAAGATGGCTTGTGACTGGGTCTTCCAGCATGACAATGACCTGAAACACACAGCCAGGGCAGCTAAGAAGCATTTCAAGGTCCTGGAGTGGCCGAGCCAGTCTCCAGACTGAACCAATAGAAAATGTCTGAGGCGAGCTGAAACACAATGTTGTGATCTGTTTGGAGGAGTGGGCCAAAATCCTGCGGCAGTTTGTGCAAACGTGGTCAAGAACTACAGGAAACGTCTGACCTCTGTAACTGCAAACACAGGTTTCTGTACCAAATATTAAGTTCTGTTTTTCTGCTGTATGAAATACTTATTTCATGCATCCATTCTCTTCCGCTTATCCTGTTCAGGGTCACATGCAATAAAATGCAGATTAATTATTTAAAAATCATACAGTGTGATTTTCATTTTGGAATCTGTCTAATTCAGTGTGCCATCCATCCATCCATCCATCTTCATCCGCTTATCCGGGGCCGGGTCGCGGGGGCAGCAGCCTAAGCAGAGAAGCCCAGACCTCCCTCTCCCCAGCCACCTCCACCAGCTCCTCCGGAGGGACTCCAAGGCGTTCCCCTCCAGCGTGTCCTGGGTCTGCCCCGGGGCCGCCTCCCGGTGGGACATGCCCGGAACACCTCACCCACAAGGCGCCCAGGAGGCATCCTGTTCAGATGCCCGAACCACCTCAACTGGCTCCTTTCGATGTGGAGGAGCAGCGGCTCTACTCTGAGCCCCTCCCGAATGGCTGCACTCCTCACCCGATCTCTA
>VOQJ01012249.1:0-11947 GCA_015052665.1 Apistogramma diplotaenia | reverse complement strand
CCATTCTCTTCCGCTTATCCTGTTCAGGGTCGCATGCAATAAAATGCAGATTAATTATTTAAAAAATCATACAGTGTGATTTTCATTTTGGAATCTGTCTAATTCAGTGTGCCTACGATGGAAATTACAGACCTCTCGAATCTTTGTAGGTGGGAAAACCTGCAAAATCAGCAGTGAATCAAACACTTGTCATCAATCCATTTTTGAGTTTGAGTACACATCATCAAAGCAGGGAGACAAACCTAACTGGATTAAGCCAAACCTAAAAAACACAAAGGAAAACAAAACAAACTGCTGTTCTGACTGAATGAGCTGGGACAGGATTTTTGCTTTTTGCAGCCTCACTGCAAATTCTTCTCCATCCGGTGGTTTTATCTGCATCAGTAACACTCACTGGAGTTGAGGAGGATCATGGCCTTCAGACAGACATACTCCTCCCTCTGCAGCTTCAGCTCACGAAACCGAGAGGTGGCTGCCAGCAGCATGTCAAAAATCTCCATGATGCCCTCCACACACTGTCCCTCCTCCCTAAGTGGACAGAGACAGAGGAGAAAAGGAAATGTCAGCGAGGAAAAACAAAAGGGAGCAGAGGGAGAAAAAAAGATAAAGGGCAGCGGCAAGAACCAACATGAATAAAAGTATTGATAGGAATTTCTATTACAACAGTCCATCCCATTTCATTCAATTGGTGTGGGCTAAAATATTCAATATACTGCCAATATACTGAAAACTATAAAATATTAGGATAAAAGGCAATGCGCGTAGTGCGATAACGTAAAAACATGCAGCTAATGCACAAAGATTAAGCTGCACATGTTAGATACAGTATAAATGATCCAATTAACAGGGACAAAGTACAAAAAATCAAGCATTCAAATTCAACTGTAATTTTGTCACATCTGCAGATTTCAGTGTTGGCACAAATCAGCTGATGGCACAGCTAATATCCATCTACACAACCATCCGGGATCTCAGAGAGAGCACGCTTAAACTGATTCAGCCTGCTGGCAGCAGCACATCGCGAGCTGCTTTTCCTGCTATATCTGACTCACTCTGTCATAAATCAGGAAGGGTGGAGAGGTCCTAGAACAGAGCTGTCAACAAAAGTCATAAAAAGACAGAAGAAACTAATAAGTACAGTAGAAGTGACTATAGAAGTGACTGCACATCCTGACTGTTTCCAAAAGAATATTATCGCACTTAGCGGGCTACGAAAACAAATTATGGTCATGACATCTGAAACTTCCGACTGACAAAATCTGGTATTAAAACCCCAACAGCAAACCACTTCCTAATGCTAATCTGCATATTAGCAACCTTATAATAAGAAACTTAAAAAGCTGTTTATCTGTGAAAGAAAAAACACAAGGTTGATCAAGCCAAACACGGATGAGCATGTGACAGAGAGGATAACGAGGGCAAAAAGGCAGAAAGAAAGGCTCGATGAAAGACACAATAAATTAGAAAATGACTCTAGCTGAGTTAGGGGATGGATTTGCATCCAGGATGTTATCCTCATCTTTCCAAGGAGAAAGAGCTGCCGCAGGCTGACAGGAACATCCTTACAGAGAAAAATAAGGCTGTGTTATGAAAACACGTCAAGGCTAAGCTAAGCCTATAGTGATCGTTTCCGTGACAGTGAAGAAAAAAAAGGTCAAACACTGAACTCGACCCAATGTTGCCCTCATATAATTGTACTCCTACTCTCGGTTCCTTCTGTATTCTCATAAAAAATGCATCATTTAATAATCTTCTTACTGACTCCATACTGCATAAATGATAACAGGGCAATTAAATACAAAAGAAAGGAAAGTGGCACGAAATAAGACAAATTCAGGGTAAACAGCAAAAGTCCTGTGAAGCTAAATGGGAGATGACCAATGTATTTTACCCCACTGATCTGCAGCATGCAGTGTTAAATATGATGACCTTTGAGTGAACAAACAACCAGTGGCTCTGTTGAATCATTCACTTGCATTTGACCTCCACTCAAGTATAAGACAATAAAGGAATCATGTGCAGTGTTTCGGAAGTCAGTTTTTTTTTCGGGTGGGGGAGAATTTCTGCCCTTTAGCAACATACTGTAACAATATTACAGTGCTATGTTGTTTTAAGTTTACTATCTAACCATGCCCAGTCCTAACTCTTACACAAGGCCAGTGTTCACAGCAGAAACCTCTGAGCCAACTTCTTCAGAGATGTTGATGGCTGGAACAAATTCTCCAAAAGTTTAATCATTAGGAAATCCAAACTGCTCGTTAAATGGCAGCCCAATTACAGTGTGTTTACTATGAATACAAAGGCTGCTCGGCATTGGCAGAAACAGACAACTGTTCTCTGGCCAAAGTCGAAGGTCAGTGTGGAAGGGAACAGGAGGAGATAAACCAGTGAGCCGCCAATCTGAGATAACATATGCCATATTTTATTGTGCAATGTCAACTCATCATCATAGTGAGACAATTGGGGGAGATCAAACTACCAATAATGCTGTGGCAGTTCACCGCAAGCACCATCCATTCCTGCTTTTGCTAGATACTGTTTTTCATCCTGTCTTTAGCCAGCTGTGCTCCATTATGTAAGTTTCTACTGTACAAGCGAGATGCTGAAATGTAAGACAACACCTGCAGGACCAAACACTGATCAAAAACCTCACACACTGAAGGCTTTAGTAAAGAGCGCCTTTCAGAAATTTACACTGCTGTTCAAAGTTTAGGTTTGGTGACGGTGCTAACAACCGCACCGCTACGAACGCAGTGGTTAGCTCGAAATTGGTATCTACCAATAAATACTTAAAAATGAGTGAAGCAACAAATCGAGAAGAAACTGAAGCAAAAGCTGTGCGGGCATTGGAGCAAACGCTTTCTGTACGCTAAAGTCGTTGCATGTAGACGCAAAAAGCATTTGCTTCTCTGTAAACCTGCTAAACGTTAGCTAATGACCAACTTCACAAAAGATCCCAGAGTAGCAGGACCACACTAGTTCTATAAAAACAAAGCAAAAAAGGATGTTAAGCTGAAAGCCGAGTTTGTGTTGAGTTGGACGCTGCTTTGCTACATGAGGACGAGTGGCCTTTTAAGAGATGATTCCCCTCACCTGTTGAGTTTGAAATCTGGAGAGAAGATTAGTTTTCCAGGATGATCCACCGACCTCCACATCAGACCCAGCATGAGGATCTCCAGCCAGCAGCACTTCAGCAGGTGGATCTGGTCTGTTAGACTCAACTCTACAAAGCCTATGGACAAGGCAAAATGTAAAAGAAAGGTTATTCTGGTTAGACTGAGCTGTCACCAAAACCCAACGTGTGCCAAACTGAACTGAAGGAATCAGTATTTTTTTACTGCAGTATCCCATACTACAGTGTGTGTGTGTGTGTGTCTGTGTGTGTGTGTGTGTGTGTGTGAATATCTATATACTGTATAATCATTTAACCATCACTCCTGTGTTTCAGTGGCTCACTGTGTTACCCAGTGCAACTTCATCATGTTAAACAAGACAGGAAATCTGGTGAAAAAGGTCCAGGTCAGCCCGAAATTAGATCAGAAACACTCACTACTTGGAAGCATTTGTGGCCATCTGGTATGTGCCTTAATCACTCTCCTATCAGGTCTCCCTGACCGTTGATATGGACACTGTTGCAAGGAACTTCTCTTTGTTGTCTGACTACACAGATCTACACGCAGAAACAGAGCAATGTGCAGGCAGGTGCAGGTTTTCGGTAACTTTGTAGCAGACAAAGTTACTTTCATCAGGACTCCGTGATAGTGCCCGGTCTCACAAGTGGTTCAGCTAATGCAGGTGAACCTGTCAAGTCACATGACACCGACAGTCTTCTGAGTGATTCCAGCTCACGTTTCTCCACCACACTTTGCAACTAAAGCAGGGAGTTAACACATTAAACGAGATTTAATTCTTAAGGACAAAAGAAAACAGGATCACTGATGCAACGCAACTTAATGGAAGGCTGTGACACTGATGATGACAACATGTTCATTTTATTTCTTAGTGAAGAGACAGAGACCCAAAGTATGGAAAAAAAGTTCTCTTCAGTGTCAGGTTGCTCTTTGCACTTATCTCACTCCGAACATAATGCAGCGGATCCGCTTCGGTAGCTTCTTAAAGTATTCAGACAACTTACTACATCCCATAAAAAGTCAAATGTTTTTAGAAAGGTTGATTAAATATAAGAAATGGAAATATTTCATCTGTAAAGTAATTTGATTCTTGGTTGAAGACCCTGTGGCTTTGAGGCCTCATGGTTAAGTTTCTACAGCTGGATTTATCTAATGGGTGCCTTTCAACCTCTGTCTGACTGGAGACACATATATTCGGTCACGTTAGTTGGCCTGTCAGCTAATAACTTGTGGACTTTTTGGGGGTGAGCTGGATCACGATCTGGATCCAGGACCATTGTGAGATTGGGGCAATATTTACATATTTGCATCTAACCTCTAACACGTTTTAATTCAGAGTATAGCCTCAAGTCAGTTAAACCTCTGGAATATTGATCTGTTAAGTATCAGAGGGGGTTGTTAATCAGTTTCAGCTCTGTTGGTGTTTGTAAAACTAACAACAGGTGCACTAGAGGAGCGACAATGAGACAACCCGTAAACAGGTTTTACAATTGGAGGCCAATGACGTTTTTCCCTCCTCATCTTTTCTGCCTGTCTTTTTTACTAGTTTTGCATTTGGCAGCATGAGGCCATACCTGGACCCCATGTCGTGGGTCCTAGCTTGCTCCTGGTGCACGACAATGCCTGACCTCATGTAGAAAGAGTACGCCTGACCTAAATCCATTAGACAAACCTCTGGGACTTTAGGTGTCAGTCCATTCGACGCAGCACCTCCGGTTGTCCAAGACCTCAGATCTGGGATCCCCCAGAACATCATCTGTCGCCTCATCGGGAGCACGCCCAGATGATGTTTGAGATGCGTACAAGTACGTGGGGGCCACATAAATTACTGAGTACCATTGGGTAGTTTGGAATCTTACCAGGAATCTTCTTGGCCCAGCTGATCATGAGGACCAGTTCCTTGTCTGCCAGGTTGGTGAGGGTCATCATCATGCTGGCCTCGGTGAAAGGCTTCTTCAAGTCCTCCATGAGGTAGATCTCGGGTGGCTCTGCCTCCATGATGCGGGAAATGAACTCCTCTGGGCTCATGGCCGAGTGGTGCATGTGATTCGCGTGAGGGACGGTAGCCAGTGTGGAGACAGGCATCCCGAGGTGAAGGTGCCGCTGAGCCCGAGAACCCAAACCAACCCTTACCAAATTCTGACTGGTTGTATCGCGAGATTGAAGTCCACCGCGACGGTGTCGGGCTCCACGAAAACCACAGCGTTCACGCCTCACACCTGGCGGTTGAAAATAGCAAAGAAAACAGACCATTTGTCTAATTCCTTGAAACCCAAGTTCTTGTTTAATGCATTTTAAACTGTGAAAAAAGAGGAACTATGCAATCTAATAACAGAGGAATCCACTGGATCTATCTGAGCCTTAGCAGACACTGTGGCCAGTCTACCGATAAGTAGCGCAAAGGCATTTATAAACACAATGCTTCTTGTGTCAAAGAGCATTCCCAGCTAACAAACCAAGGTTAGACTAAAATCACAGAACAGGCCACAGAATGGAATGTGCTGATACACGTGAGCCTTTAAAGTAACACTGTTACCTACAACCACCAAATAATAAATAAGCATTTAGATGACTCTCACACTCAGTGAAAGGAAAACTTTTTTTTTTTCCCATAAAGGTGCTGCTTTCAAGGGCATTGTGCTTCTGAGTGCTTTTGGAGAAAGCTCAAAAGGGGTAATGAGCTCACAGATAACACCTTGGACCCATTCACTGACTCAACCTTAGCGCTGCTGTAAGATATGAAATCACAAAGGACCCCGATTATAGTGAAAATGGGTGAAAACCTACCGCACTTCATCATGCCCACTTCATAGCATTTACGTAGGCGGCAGGCCTGGCAGCTTTTACGGCGGTTCTTGTCAATGGTGCACTGATTTGTGGCAGGGCAAATATAATCATTGTGTCCTAATAAAAGAAGAAAACACAGATACTGTAATGAATTGTTTCAGCTGGTGATGAGAAGTGAATTGTGACTGGATAAAAAGTAAGACGATTTTACCTTGGATGCTTCTCTTGAAAAAAGCCTTGCAGCCCTCACAGGACCACACGCCGTAGTGGTAACCAGAGGCGTAGTCGTGGCACACGGCGCAGAAGTGCATGTCGGCTTTCCCTAGTACAGATGAGCACGAGGAGGATTTCACTCCTTCTGCTCCTTCTTCAGATTTCTTTCCCAGCAGCTTGTTACAGCTGATGATGGAGCTGCAGGAGGAAATATAGAAATGGTGAAAGGGACAGCTTGACATCAGAAATTTTAGCCTGTCATTCACCTGTCATTAGCTCTCCAACAGGTACTGTGCTGCTGAAAATGTCTCCATAACCACATTTCAGTCAACTGGAAAATTGCATCATAGATAGCATTCATCATTGCAACATGAGTGTGCAAAATACCTGCTGAGTGCCATCCTGACCATCAACTGCTCACTTTGTTAATCACTAAATATACAGGAAAACTAAAGACGGAAGAAATCTGTTCTAGGAGTAGATCCAAAGCTGGGGATTTATGATGGGTTTGGAAGCTTGTTTCCACCACTTAAAAAATAAATAAAAGTTTCAAGAAGACGAGTCAAAATGTCGACTTAATACCTCAAAATTAAAGTTGTGTATCTCAAAATTTCATGTTAATGAGTTGAAATTTCGAGTAAGCTCCGGCGATCATGAAGCTCCGTGAAAGAGGTCACATTTTTTTGCTGCAGATGATGCGACAGTATCATTTAGCTAGCAAATGTAAGCAAACCGTTGTCAGGGTGATGGCCTTTGAAAAAGGAAGGACTCTGTTTTCATGCTGAACTGCTGAAGCCGTCATCCTCCTGCTTCCGGGTAACAAAGAAATGATGTACTTTCATGGAGCTTCCTGATTGGCAGAGCTAACTCAAAAATTTGAGATACTTAAACTTGAAGCGTCCACAGACGGGTGATTGTTGTCCCCCTGACGGACAGCTGGTCGGGCTGGTGACACGTACAATCAACACTGTAAACACAACAACTCCAGAACGAGGCAGCGTAGGATTTTCTAATTCATACCACAGGTGCATCTACTAAAAATCTCAGACCAGTAACCTTGACCTCGAGACCGAGGTCAGAGGTCAAGTTTAATGAAGAGCTTGTGAATGCAATAGCTCGAGTAGGAGGTCATATAGTAGCTTTACCGTGCCATAGGTGCATTTACTCAGGAAGGAGATCATATTCTTCTCATACTGGTAACTGAGCTGCATCTACTGATACAATGAATGCTTTTATTTGCAGGTTTCTCGGAGGTGCAGGATAATATGTAGCTATACCAGCACCAATATTGCTGCAGTTTGTAGTCAAAATGATGATGATGTCACTCAAATGGCACAAATATCAAAGCATTTAATTTTTTCCATTATTTGTTACTAATTACAAATAAGGAAAGCTGGTGTTTTCAAACAGACCTTTGATAAAAAAAAAACAGTTGTATTAAGGCTCAATAAATTGTGTTTAATTTTTGGTTACTTGGTTGTTTTAGGGGAGACCCGGAAGGCAGGGATTTTTTATTTTATTGATTTTTTTTATTATGTTGATAAGCATCTGTGGCTTCGGCCACACGTACAATCTGGTAATTATGAAGGTTACTTAGTTCCCAATAAAAAGTTATGACCGGGGAATCCGAAACTCACCAAAACCCTCTTTTCTGTTTTCCTGTTATTTTGTTATGTGAAACAGCAATAAAATCACAACAATAGACAGTGAATTAACATGTCTAATGCAAAATAGTGTGGAAAAAAAAACCTGAGAATAAACATGATTTTTTTCATTTTTTCACAGGAAATCCATTATTTTCCACACAAAAAGACAGCAATGATACAGTCACAAGAGTAACATAGTGATAATGTTCATTTTAAAGATAAAATGGTTAAATTCTAGTTTATTGATGTAAATGCATATCTGAAATGGGATACATTGAGTGCACAATGACACAAAAAATGTCTCTATTTTACATGGATTTGTTCATTAAATAACAGATATGTTGTGTCATCATGGATGCTGTCACCAGAAAAATTGTGGGGAAAGAATTTATTATTTTCTCCCACTTCTCCATGGTTGGGTGTGGGAGGAAGCAGCCTAAACAGGGAAGTTCAGACCTCTCTCTCCAGCTCCCTCCTCCAGCTGAGGCATCCCCAGGCCAGCTCAAAGATGTAATCTCTCCAGCGTGTCCTGGGTCTGCCCCGTGGCCTCCACCCGGTAGCGCCTCACCCAGGATGCGCCCGAGTCAGATGCCTGTGCCACCTCAACTGGCTCCTTTTGATGTGGAGGAGTAGCGGCTCTACTTTGAACCCTTCCGACCCAAACCCTCACTGCACTCCCTGTCTCTAATGGGAAGGCCAGGCGCCCATTAGAGGAAGCTCGTTTTTGCCACTTGTATCTCTGATGTTAATCTTTCAGTCACCATCCAAAGCACATGACCATACGCTGTTAAAAAAATTCTCGTCAAATCACAGAAATAATCCAGCAGCCAATCTCCTGCTCCCATCTACTGTACCTTCACTCATGAACAAGACCCCTTTGTCAAGTGTCAAAGAGTCTTTCACTTTGGGCAGAGTTTATTTATCGTTACTTTTACAATTATTATTTAACATCTCCCTCAAAGTAGATGAAGGTGATGGGACACAGGAGATTATCAGATGGATTGGGGCTGCAGCCGCAGACTCTGCACCCATCTGTCGTGGTCGAGCAAAAAAAACAAAGCTTGTGAAGGTTACTTAGTTCCCTTTCAGTCGATTCACTCGGTACAACACATGTAGTATGGGATATCACGCCCCCGCGTGTCCAAGCTGAAGACATCTCTATTCACGCCTTTTAAGGCAGATGACCTGTGATGACCTATGTGGGGCCACACCCACATACATATACACCCTGTCATCACAGTCATCCCTCAGTTCTTACGCTCTTCACCTCGCTAAGAACATCTCTACCGAGACCGGCTAGCTAGCTACTGCTAACTAGCTAACTAGTTGTTGTCTGCCGGCTCAAAGTTAGCTTAACTGCCCCTGTTGGTGTTAGCCCCCACCGCTCAGTTGGTGTGCGGACTGCCCGCGGAGCGCTGATTTTTGAGTCTTCTGGTGCAGCATCTTCGCTTTGTATTTTGGTATGTATACCAAACCAAAGCGAGCGGAGCAGAAATCTTCTGTTCGCCCCTGTCCTCAGGGGTGCGGTTTCTCTCTGCACGACAAGGACCAGCACGATGCGTGCCCCGTCTGCCTGGGAATTGTCCACGCCAGGAGAGCGTTGACTGAGCCCGAAGTCTGTGCGTTTTGTCGCCAGCTCCGGCGCGCGACCCTGGAGAGACGGGTGACGTTTGTGGAAAAGGTTCTGGGAAGAACGGCCATCACACGGCATGACCCTCTCCTCTCTGAGTCTGGGCTCCCGGCTTCGTCCGGTTCCGAAGACGAGGAGTATCTGGTTGATCCCCCCACTATTAGCTGGGCGGACCACATGGAGTATGTTGACGGGTTAGCCGGAGGTGAGCCGGAACCATGCGTGAGTGCTGACCAGCCCCGGGCTGAGCCAGCCGCCTGCCAGGACGATGAGGACCTGCTGGACATCGGCCTGGATTTGCATGGCTTGTCGGAGGATGAGCAGGAGAGCATATCGTCGGCTCAGTGTGCCGCCGCTGCTGCGCCGGCCGGCCAAGACGACATGTCTCTTTTCTCGCTGTTTCGCCGTGCTGCAGAAAAGCTGCAGGTGGACTGGCCCTCTCCTCCTCCAACCCAGAAACCGTCACGGTTCGCGGGGTTTTTCCTCCCCCCCGAGCCTACGACGGTGAGAAACCGCCTGCCCATCTTCCCAGATTTTGTCTCCGAGCTAACCGCTTCATGGAGCAAACCGCTGTCCACCCGCGTCACGGTGCCCGGCTATGGACAGTATCTGGAACTTCACGGCGCAGAGGAGGCTGGCTTAGGTACCCCGCCCCCAATGGAGCCGTCCCTGGCAGCTTATCTGGCCCCGTCCCATAACCATGGTGTGGGTGGCCAGACTACTCTTCCGTCCAAGCACTGCAGATTTTCCGCATCTCAGCTGGACAAAATTTATCGGGCTCAGGCGGGCGCTGCCCGCGCCATGAGCTCAGCTACTATGCTCCAGACGTACCAGGCGATGTGCCTGGCGGAGCTCGGCTCGCTGGTCCCCTTAGACAGCCCACTGGCTCCCCTCCTTAACGAGGTCAGAGTCACTACGGACTACATCCTCCGTGCGTCCCGCTGCGCAGCGCTCTCCCTAGGCAGAGGGATGGCGTCAACAGTAGTGGCACAGCGGCATCTGTGGTTGACCCTCTCCGATGTCCCGGATAGGGACAGGGCTATTTATCTGGACCAGCCAGTGTCCACTGTCGGGTTATTTGGACAATCACTCGACGCTATCCAGGCTAAGTTTGAGCTGAGGAAGAAGCAGACGGAAGCGCTGCGCAATATCATCCCCAGACGTGATGTGAGGCCCAAGCTGACAGCTAACTCTCGCGGGCCCACCGCTTCTCTACCCACCGGGAAGAGAGCGGCGCCCACCGCTGCTGTGGGTGCGCCACCAGCGAGAACGCAGACTCCGGGTCGGATTCCACGCCAGTCGGCTTGGAGAAAAGGGCCCCCTTCGAGGCCCAGAAAGGATTCCACGCCTGGGAGGAAGAATTCTCAGCCCTCCTAGCCCTGGAATTGAGCTCCCCTCACCTCTTGCCGCCCAAAAGGTGCCGCATAAGTTCTGCTCAGGTTGTTGTTCCCGTTGTGGATGTGTTAAATGCTCAGGTGACCACATCAAGTGCTCCCGCTGTTTTTCACTGTTGTGCCCCAATAAAGGTGCCTTTTTCAGATCGTATGAGTGTACGTGTTCCTCTGTTACGATCAATAAAGAATGTATATTCTCAAACAAGTGCAAATCCTCAGCCTGCAGACGAATTGAGCCAGCCCAGGCAGGTGCTGCCTTTCCCCGCAGACACGCTGGGGGGCGACAACGCCTCACCTACAGTGCTGCAGGTGAGCAAACTGGCTGCTCGCCTCCCTCAGTGGCGCGCGTGCTCCCCTTCTCCATGGGTGATGAAAACTGTCACTACAGGCTACCGATTACAGTTTCGTGCCAGGCCGCCTCGTTTCCGCGGTATGATAAGCTCTACCGTAAGGAACGAAGCAGCAACGATACTAAGGGAGGAAATAGACAGCCTGCTACAGAAGAATGCAATACGAGTGGTCCCTGCTTCGGAGAGAGACAAAGGTTGGTACAGCCGCTATTTTGTCGTTCCGAAAAAAGGGGGAGGACTCCGTCCCATTCTCGACCTGCGTGTCTTGAACAAATACCTGCGAACATACAAGTTCAAGATGCTAACACTCAGACAGCTTCTGAACACTGTCAGCTCGGGGGATTGGTTTACGTCAATCGACCTGACCGATGCTTACTTTCATCTAGCTGTGCACCCAAGTCACAGGCAATTTCTGAGGTTTGCATTCGCGGGCGTGGCCTACGAATACCTGGTGCTGCCATTTGGACTGTCTCTCGCTCCTCGCACCTTCACAAAATGTGCAGAGGCAGCGTTAGCTCCCCTCCGGGAAAGAGGCATCCGCATTCTAGCCTATCTAGACGACTGGGCTCTCATAGCGGCCTCCAGAGCGCAGGCGGCGACGCAGCTTTCGCTGGTTCTGTCTCACATTCGGGCACTGGGTTTCTCTGTGAATTTTCAAAAAAGCTCACTGACCCCGAGCCAGCAAATCGCCTTCCTCGGGCTAGAAATATGTTCGCTCTCGGGCCGCGCACGTCTGTCAGAGCGCAGAGTAGCCGCGTTTCACCGCTGCCTCGCTCAGTTTCGGTTGGGACACAGA
>VOQJ01012248.1:49871-62640 GCA_015052665.1 Apistogramma diplotaenia | reverse complement strand
TATATATATATATATATGCAGGATGACTGATGTCATACACCAAGTCATTTATAACCTTAGTGACAGTAGGAACGACACAAACACAGTTGTATGTTCATTACTGAGCAAGAACATACAGAAAGAACACATGCATAAGATACCAACTATGAACTACACTCAACAGTCAATTTGTTAGGTACACCCTGCTGATACTGGATGTGACCCCCTGTTGCCTTCAGAACTGTTTTAATTGTAATACAGTATTTAATACTGTATTTAATACTGTATTTAATACAGTTTCAGCAAGGTGCTGGAAACATTCCTTAGAGATTTTGGTTAATTTTGACATGATGGCATCATACAGTTGCTGCAGATTTGCCAGCTGCACAACCATGATGCAACTCTCCCTTTTCACCATATCCCAAATCGTGGGGAGGGAATTCAGAAATATTTATAAGAATTGCATTATTTGTGACTGAATTTTTGTAATTTGGCAGGACCTCAGGTTATAAGGTTTTCAAAAGCCACTGCATACAGGTTGAGACAGCCACCTGGTGGCTGATGTGCAAAAAATCCAATACAGTCGCCATCAAAAAAAAGGAAAATAGCACATGTCAGCTCATGTTACCAGTAGAACCTTGCATGATACCACTTTCCCTAGTTTTTTGTTACAAGAAATTTAATTTTGAGCTAATTACTGAGCCATTACTGAGTGTCCACCAGGTGTCCACCTCAACTTGCATTCGGTGGTTTTTGAAAACATTATGTCCATACCTTTGATCATGCCAAATTGTAAAAACCTCGCACAGTGTGCACAGTATCCCTTCCCTGCTACAAAGTGATCTATTGGATTGAGATCTGGTGTCTGTGGAGGCCATTTGAGTGCAGTGAACTCACTGCCATGTTCAAGATGTTTGAAATGATGTGAACTTTGTGATACGGTGTGTTATCTTGCTGGAAGCATCCATCAGAACTGTGGTCATAAAGGGATGGACACAGGCGGCAGCAATACTCGGGTAGGCTGTGGTGTTTAAATGATGCTCAGTTAATACTAAGGGGCCCAAAGTGTGCCAAGAAAATATTCTCTGCACCATTGCAGCACCAGCAACTGGCTGAACTATGACACAAATTTGGATGGATTCATTCATTCATGGATTCATGTTTGTTTATGTCAAATTCTGACCATACCACAGCAGCAGCCAAGACTTATCAGACGAGGAAGCATTTTTTCCAGTCTTGTATTGTCTGGTTTTAGTGAGCCTGTGCAAATTGTAGCCTCAGTTTCTTGTTCATGGCTACAGGAGTGGCACCAAGTGTGGTCTTCTACTGCTGTAACCAATCAGAGTGTTGTGTTTAAAGATGCTCTTCCACATAACAACAAGTGGTTATGTGAGCTACTGCTGGATTTCTATTAACTTGAAGCACTCTGGCTATTCTCTTCTGACCTCTAGCATCAACAAGGCTTTTTTTTTGCCTGCTGGTCACTGGATTGTTTCTTTTTTTCAGAGATGGTAGTGCAGGGAAATCCCAGTAGATCAGCAATTTGTGAAACACTCAGACAAGAACATCTGGTGTCAACAAACATGCCATGTTCAAAGTAACTTAATTCCCCATTCTTTCAGTATCTCAGTTTGAATTTCAGAAGGCCGTCTTGACCATGTCTACATGCCTAAATGCACTGGGTGTCATGTGATTGGCTGAAAGTGGTCAGTGAGTTTATAATGCATCAAAAGAAACAAACAGTGCAAAGAGCCCCACATACTGATCCCGTGAAAAAATAAAACGCTGTTTGTCCAAATCAGACTTAAGGTGAGAGCGACTACCATTTTCAGCTGTCTTGGAACTACTGAACCCAAAACTAAACACCTGACAAGCATGATTATGTAGGCATTTACTGATTTGTTCAAGATTAGCAAAGTTCTAGTTTGCAACAGCACGACGTGAGCCATACTTGTTCTAGGTGCTGTGTGTGACCAGGAGGGGCAACTTAACAACTTAAATGTGTGCGTGTGTGTGTGTGTGTGTGTGTGTGTGTGTCCTGGAATTCTTTTTTTGGAAAACGGGGGTAGGGGGGTAATCCATTGTTGCTTTACTGCTGGTGTGTAAGCTTTAAAAAAGGAGACTAATCTCCATAAGCATGCATCTAGAGAGGGTCCAAATAGGGGGCACAAGCCTCTGCTGTTTCACCCTGCCTCTCTCCAGTTGTCTAATGGGAATGTTTTTATTCCTGCATTTTGGCACATGCATTTTTATCTTCCCACCTGGCATATTATTTTGTGCAAAGGACAATGATATTTATAACAAAAAATAACAGAAAGCAAAATCAGCTGTCTGCATCAGTGCTGCTGTCACATCTAGCATTGATCGTACATCAACTCCCTTCAACACGTGCTCAATGAATCAGCTCATTGATTGATTTAGTGTAGCTTCAGAGCATCACACATGCTTTCAGTATAACAGCCTCTGTCACATGTTGGTCAAACCAATGCTCTGGCTGCAGGAATCCCTGTAACTGCTGGCATACCCAAGGTAGGAAAGAGCTAAGCTGGATATGTACTACTTTGTGTGAATTTAGTCAATGAAGCAAATCACTGCAGGCAAACATTTAAATAAAGGTAAATTCCCCATATATACAACATTTTCTGCCCGATCCATGTTTGATGAGGGGCTGAACTCACTTATCAAGTCAATATTCAATTTCACAGACTGAACAAAAGAGGGCAGCATAAAGCTTCAAGAAAGAGTTTAACTGTCGAATCCTAATCAGAGCACAGACAACAAGTGCTTACAGCGTTTTTCAAGTCTATCTGTTTCTTTTATAATGGCACATGAAAAAAGCATATTGTCTGTGCTACTATTTGCTTCATGGACTATATTCGTCATAGATCCGCCTTTTCTGCATGGCAAATATTGTTTCTAGTCTATACATCTACTGCACAAAAATTAAAAACACAGAATTACAGAAACTGCATTCAAACATTTGGCACCATGAATAACATATCTTTTTTTACAGCTTCCAACATCACAAGCTTTTAAATCCTTATCAGCTGACACACCGATACAGAGCCGCATGCACTTTGATATTCGTTGACATTTGGTGAACATTGCATGCGCTGGCATGGTGCTGCACTGCATTTCTGCAGCGTGTGCAAACCCCGATCCTTGAAAGAATGACACCTCTGAAACAGGACCAGTGTGGGGGCAGATGCTGCTTTTTTTCCTTCATAACTTTCTTTACAAGAACATAATATCACAAACCACATCTACAGCCTCCTACACGATTTGTTTTCTTTATCTTCTCCCTTCAAAGGTCATCTGCGAAGATAAGAGATGCAGGTAACCTGAATTAGAGCTGGGTGGGTCTGGAGACAGAACTGCTGCACGGGAGAAAGTTCATTCAAGTCATATAATTGCAACATGACAGCATAACTATTTTATAATAAATTATATAACTGTATTATTAGAATAATAATATATACCATGGTCAATTTCAACCAAAGCCATATTCATTCTTTTCTTATTCCTTCTTATAGCTGGTGCTTGGGTTATTGTAATTGACTGCTATAATTTTATTTTACATTTTTAAGGCAGATTCTGTTTTTTCTTCTAAATCTTGCCTTTAAAATCAGTCCAAACAGACAACAACAAGATATGCACTTGTTTTTAATTCCCTTGGTTCCGCTTTTCATTGGTAAGGGTGAATAAAAGGACTTTAGATCCATATAGTGACTTCTATGCATAACTGAACATATACTGAAATTTATAGATATGAATGTGACACAGTCACAATAATTACATTTACTGCTGCGTAGAGTGGTCCTCAAAATAGCTTATTTTATTTAAGTAAGCATCTACCAGAGAGAGGTATGTAAGTTCTCTTTCTATGTATTTGTGTACTTTAACATGTAGTTTGAAAAAGTAGCATAACATTAACATGTGAAAGAGTTTAGAACAACATTTGAAAATGTATCTTTGGAACTCTAGAGGACATGGACTGCAAACAAACCAAGCTAGAGAAAACTAAGCCAAAAAAATGTCTCCCGGGAGAAAATCAGCGCATTAAATGTCATATAATTAGAAAAGGGTTCAATTTTGTGCTTTTGCTTTGAAATAAAGACCACAGGAAATGTGATATTGATGCTTTCACATGCATTTGAGAACTGAGTGCTTGTCACTACGCCCACATGCTTCTTGCATAGACATACGTGTGTCTGTGTCAGAAAAGTAAGATGGTGTTGACTGCTGCACATACAGAAGGATGGGTGAATTATATCAAAATGTTTTCTCGGTGAAGCAATTTTTTTTTCTTGGAACAGCTTATTGTATAAAAAAATGTCCACCTTGATTTTTTTCCCCCCACTGTAATATATCATTAACTTTACTGCAAGTTGATCATTAAAAAGAAAAAGCCCTAGTAGTAATGCATATAATAAAAAAGTGTTGAATATCTGTGCTTATCGGTGTTGCAAAACCTTTGATGAAGCATTAAAAGCTTTCTGGATTCTTTTGATCAGCTGCAGTCGTGTGTGTGATCTATGCGTGTGCGTGTGTACATAGGAGAGGTGACAATACAGAACTGAATATGACCTACTGTTGCCAAATTCATAAAGCAGGGAATGTCAACTAGTGGCCCGCGGGCCACATCAGGCCCGCCAGAGCAAGATGTAAATGCTTCCGTGTTCCTACAACCAATCATAATGCAAGATTGGAACATGTGACTTCAAGCATTTTCTGGCAGCACTGAGGAGCCGGCTATAGTTGGTGGTGACCAGATTGTAAAGACAGCTGAAGGTGAAACTAACCTTGTTTTGTCTAGACAAAATGTTCAGTGATCAAACGTCAAAAGACTACTGCCCACGTTGCTACTGTATATCGACTCCACCCACGCTGAGGTGGTACTCAATTGTAAGGGAAACACAACAAGAAGTGGCCAGTGGAGTGAAGTCCACAATGTGGAGATAGTAATGGAAAGATAGTAGTACTCCCCGGCCTGTGCGGGTCTCTCACACGGTCTTTTTATCATAGTCTATTTGAGCCCGTTTGCCTTCATTCACTCTGGGCAGACGACGGACTGAAGATTTTAATGGTTTTGCCTCAAACAAAATATTACTTATTAAAAAGTAGGTAAATTACTATATTTACGTTTTTGAAAATAAAAAGGCACCTCACCATTGCTTGTGAAATGAAATTATTAAAATTTACCATAAAATCCAGATATAAAAAAATTACCATCTGAACTCTTCTATAACTAGTTTGCACTAATATCTCCAACAGGGTGAAAGCAGGAAATAAGTGGATGCTAAAACAAATCTCTAAAATAGACCGTTACAGCTTTAGCGTGTACAAGCTTCTGTGCTACTTTCCCAGTGAAGATTATCCTGAGTAGACTGATGGGTTAACAAGCACAGAGGAAAGTACCGATGCAAATGATTTCTCTTTGACTGGTCATGCTTGTGTGTTCGACCACTTTTCTTTGGATGCATTCTTATTACAGTGCTACAGTATGAAAACTCCACCACACTGTTTAAGTTCACTGTTTGAGCCAACAAAAACATTAGGGAATGCCAGTGAGAAACACTTCTCTTGGCCCTGGTGACTGGTGTTGTGATCTGGCGCTGCATAAATAAAACTGAACTGATTTGAATAGATAAGGGGATAAAATAAAACACGTTTCTGGAAACAAACAAACAAACAAACAAACAAAAAACAGTTTTGTGCAGGAGATGCTATTCAGTCAGCACCGCCTACATGCCAAATCACAGCGCAAGCTGTGGTCAAGTTGTCTGGTCCTCTGTATAGCTCATTCACAAGCCTAAATTGGCTGATTAGAAATTAATGGGTTTTCAAACTGACAAGCTTGAGGGATCTAAAGGTAAAAAGTGCAACATGTCATTATACTTACTTAGCAATCCTGGCTTGGATTAGAAGCACACAGAGAGGGAGGGTTGAGGGCAGGCACAATTGATGTAATCTAATGGGTAGCAGTTGGGAGAGAGTGAAGGACCAATTAAATAGAGCAAAGTGGCTGTAAGACTTCATTGTTGCAAGGTCAAAAGGTTTAAATTTTTTGTGCCCTCTGGTTTGAAAAAAGATCATGAAACATAAAAGTGGATTTTGGCTAAAGCTTTCCCCTGTAGTCCATTGTTATGTGCATTTCTCCAAGTACCAATTTATACATCTGAAAGCAATAAAAATAATGATGATTTTTTATAAAATTAATTTAAAGAAATGCGAACAACAATCAAAATGCCCCCCAAAAATCAGTGTTGATAAACAAGAACAGAATTGAAGTGGAAGACCATAAATTACTGACCAAAAAGCTGTAGCCTGAAGCTTTAACTTTCTACAATTACCTCTTTTACATAAATGTGAAATGGCAACACTTTTTTTAAAACTAGATTTCACCCAAAACAAAGAACAAAGGAAATAATAAATTATGAGCAAACGCATAAACAAAAGAAAATTTTTAGTAAAACGACGGTAATATATTTTCGGTACGTCAATCAGGCTAATAAATGAATAACTTTTTAAGTCCATAGCAGCCAAGGAGCTGCGTGTGTGTGTATGTATGTGCCTGAGTGCGCGTGCCCTGTGTTGTGTTGTGTCGGCTGACGTCATCGCTGGAACTGCCTTGTCACGCGGGGTAAGTAAAAGTTGGGATAGGACCTCCGTGGAGAGATAGGAGAACAGATAGGAGGAGGAGAGAGACATAGAGGGAGAGAGAGGCGGATGAACGGTGAATTTATTGTGACAGTTCATCGGTTTCACAGCGAACGGTAAACGCGGGGAAACACTTCTTTGCCGCTGACGAAAGGTCGGGAGACAGAAAGAAGTAGTGAGGCGGGCAGAGACAGGGGGATAGCCGACTTTCTCTGAAGTTGAAGCCAGAATTTCGCTCGTTAACTGCCGGAGGAAGAGGAGACCAGCGACCTGCATTTTTGGATTTGTCAGACGAAAGGAAGAGCCGAGGGGGGCTGGGGGGGATACGGGTTCCGAAAGCTCGCGAATTCAATGAACAAAAGTTGAAGTTTGGCGTTCGCCGTGGCAGTCGGTAAATGTTGTGACACTTTAGGATATAGCGTAAATTGCTCCAGCGGTCGACGGTCGAGTGGCGGGGTAAAACCCGAGCTGTCAAACCCGATGACTACTGCAAACTGCCCCGGGAATGAGGAGCTGGACTTCAGACTGATATTCGGAGAGGAAGGGCAGCAGCAGCCGTTAGGCCCTGCAGGTCAGTGTGTTTCCACTGTTCCCAGTGGCATGTTTTATACTAGTAGTAAACTTGCGGCACTTGTCGTGTAACAGAAGTTACTCAGTATCTACTGCTACTTTCACTTAGCCTGGCGTCTTTCAGCTGCAGCCTCGTACCATATAAGCCTTAATGTCTTTTGCTCCCGCTCTCTCTGACTGAGATATTCAAATATTACCTCTTCTGTACCAAACTCATGCGAACATCACCAACTGTCATTAGCTTGTCATGCTAACATAGCAACTAGCAGAAGTGCTCTTATTGCCTTTGGTAGCTTTAACAGGGAAAGTTTGAACTTGTAAATGTCCCCTACAGTTTCTTGTTTTTTTTGGCAACTGTTAACTGACGCTGAAGTCTGGGCTGACTGCGGGAGCCTTATAGTTTAGTTCATATGCTTTAAGTGAAGTATGACTGAGTGTCATACACCTTGAATGTCACTAGGCAGTATTCTGCAAAAGTAGCACATGGTACTGTTGTCAAAACGTTTATTCACAAATTGTTTACAGAATAAATGAAAAGGGAGTCCAGATATAACCAAACAATACTGACTGCAAACATAATCAACACAATCCTTATTAAACACTTAAAAATGTATTATTAATCTATTATTCATTTAATTAAATTACAGGCATATGAGTAATTGATATTTAAAAGTGCAAAGATCTTATGCTGTCAACTCAGTATGCTTTAGGGACATAAATTAATATAATTTTTTCAGATTTGTAATTTACAAATAAAAAATATTGTAACAATAATAAAGGGAAAATACACTTTGATTTATTTATTTTTTATTTCTAGTGTAGGGCATGCTTTAGTGAATCCAGACACTACCGTACACTACCAGAGGTGAGGTGGCCCTTAGGGTTGCAACTTGACAAATTCCAGGAAGAACTTTGTTTGGATCGTTTAGCACCTCATGGCATGGAGGCTACTCATTTTTTGCTGTTTGGTACGAAAGTGATTCCATGCTGGGTCTTTGAAAGCAAAAGTATTTTTGAAATAAGTCTCTAGCTAATGCAAGCACATTTAAATCTGTGAAAGTTTGTCAACTTCATCACAAGTTTAATAGGTTGCAAGACAAAACTTTGAAGAAGTTTTCACATCCATGATGTATAAATTAGTTGCTGTTTATGTCTTATGCATCGTAGCTGTACACATTGTCACAAATGTTAGGTCATTTTTACTGATGAAGGGGTTTGTTAAAACAAATGAGTGCTCTTTTTTTTTTTGATCACCTGATTTTTACATAGAGGGCAAAATTAAAAGAAAATGTTAAAACTATAGTCTTGTGGTCTCAGGTGTATCTTGTGCATTCTTTGGATTTCAAACTGAACATAAACCTTTGTGGCATGACACTACCCACCCTCTTTCTTCCCTTCCTTTACGCAAAGGTGTAAATGCCTTTCAGAAAGTGCAAATCTTGGAGGGCACTCTTCTTCGTTTTATTTATATGACTTTCTTGGACAAGATATCTTATAGAGAAGCAGTGAACTACATAGCTTATGCAATGGGCTTATTTGTTAGTAATAAATTATAAGTTATAACAGTATAAATAATAGTAAGTGATAGGCAAAAGCTTTAATGAAAGTAATTGTATATGAAGTGAATGTCTTTGTGGGGCAGAAATTCTGGATTAAATGAGACTTTTGGGTATACAAGCATCGTGGAGCAGTTGGGAAATCCATCTTTAAAGAACTCCCACATCAGAACAAACATTTCCAGTTATTGCCTTCATTGAAAAATAAAAAAGATGAATGTGTGACAGGGTTACAGTTATTACGGTAATGGATTTATTCAAGCTTATTATCTAACAGCAGTACTTATATTATTACTGAGGAAATAAACCTGCGAAGCAACATTTAATTTCTGTCAGTAGAGAATATTTTTGCTTTGAAGGAATTGAAGGAATTCATGATAGTTGACTAGTATCCTGGAAAATTAGGTAAAATTTAAGCTACATGGTTCATAAGTAAAATTGGAATTATACCAGATATTTGGAGACAATAAATTAGCTGCTCATGATGTGTTTTAATTTTGTCCACAGTAGGTAGTTTCTGCATAAGTGCAGTGAATTAAAAAAATATTATAAAATAAGTAGCTGCTGAAAAAAGGTTATCTGACATTGCTAGAAACACCATTGGTGGATTACTTATTCAGTTAAAAGAAGGGAATTTATATGTGAAAAGGTACGTAACCCAAATAATTTAATAAAGGTTATGAAATTAATATAAAGCTGCTAATTAATGCAAAAAGTTCATTTTGTGTGTGTGTGTGTGTGGGGGGGGGGTGATTTGGAGACGGTGCAAGGGGAAAAACTACATTTGGAATAAGCGTAGGAATAAAAGCACCACTGTGCAAGTGGTTTTAATCTGGTGTGGACTATATGACTTGGCCAAAAAATGGGGGGCGGGTGGGGCATGCTTGTCTAGATTAATAACTGGACTGAATGACAGGGAGTTGCACACGTTAGGGCTTGTTTTTATAATAGCCTGAGGAACCTTTAGTGGGAATATCTTATTATTATGTGTCACTGTGTTGTGATTGTACCGTTTTTACCCAATAAATGAATTCAGATATTTTATATAAGTGTTATACAAAGGAGAGGTAAGGTCTTCCAAAATAAAAATAAAGGAATAGCACAATATTTTTTTCTATATATGTTTTAACACCTGCATAATAGGCAGTGAACCAAAGATGCTCATGTTTCTGACAAATCTGTGCATCTTTGTTTTCACCTTATTCTTGCGTGGAGCTGACCTGTGAATATGGGCTTGTTGTGCACGTAACTATCAGCTCAACTGGTTTGTTTGCTTGGTTTGTTTGCTTGTATGTTTGTGAATACGATTAAGTCTTTGTAATGGTGTGGTAGTGTATACCACACCTCTCCATCTGTCTTTTTTTCTGCTCCTCTTTGTCTGATTTTTTTTTTTTGAGTGTCTGTCTCCTGCTCTCAGTGTTTTCTTGTTGCTCGGGAAACTGTCACTTCTTTGAGGTAAAATATTCCACTGTTCTATTCAAAGGCATTGGGCTTACTTACTGTAAGGGTTTTCCCCCAGTTATGTACGGCTGAATAAAAGAACAATTCCCTCCATGAAGCAGCTGAACTAGAGATCGAGTATTGCTTTAAAATAGAGGCTAAACAACTATTTTATTTGTAGATAAAACAAATACATTTTGTCAAAAAAACAATAATGAAAGCCTTGTTTAGGGGCAACCTCATGGCTTATCGTAGGGTGCACATGGGCAAAAAATGCCTTTAGCTGCTGAGTCATCAGCTTAATGGTGGAGGGCTGGACCTTTGCTACATTCCCCTGCTCTCTCCTCCCTCGATTTCCTATCTGCACAATAGCTACTGTACAAATAAAAGAGAAGAAGCTCCAAAATTACTGATATACAGTCTATATGAAAACTGATAAAAAACACAGGCTTAAAACACAGGCTTATCATTTTATTAATTCTATTATTTCATTTTGCATGCTTATGCAGTGGAACTAAAATAATAAATTTGTAAACGAACGACGAAACGACATGACAGAGGTTTCAGGATGGCACATCAATATGTGCCATTGCAGAAAGTTTGCTCTGTCTCCCAGTGCAGTCTCCAGAGCACGGACGAAATTCCAGACAGGCAGTTACTCTAGGAGAGCTGTACAGGGCTGTAGAAGGTCCTTAACCCATCAACAGGACTAGTATCTGCTCCTTTGTGCAAGGAGGAAGAGGATGAGGACTGTCAGAGCCCTACAGAATGACCTCTAGTAGGCCACTGGTGTGAATCTGTCTGACCAAGCAATCAGAAATAGATTCACGAGGGTGGCCTGAGGGCCCAATGTCCTCTAGTGGGCCATGTGCTCATAGCTCAATCTTTGTCTCATAAGTAAGTAAAGTTTATTTATATAGTGCTTTACAAGAACAGAATTCACAAAGTGCTTTACAATGCGGGATAAAATGCAACAACTACATAAAACAAAATAAAAGTGAGCCTGCACAGGTGGGTCTTCAGTTTCTATTTAAAGGTATCAACAGTGTCCACAGATCTTAAATCCAGTAGAAGTGAGTTCCACAACTTTGGGGCCACAACCTCAAACGCACAGACCTTTTCTCTTTAACCAACAGGTACAACCAACAAGCACTGATCAGCACGACTCAGAGATCTAGACATTTTGAATGGCTGAAGGAGCTCACTGATATATGGGTGCGTCTGACAATGGAAGGCTGTGCAAGTAATCAACAAAAAAAAACTTGTCTGACCATAAAACATTGATATAGAAGACATTTGGCTTGTCCATATGGGAAGCTGCAAGTTTCAGTTGAGCTTGAAGGTGTTGATTTTGTAACAGGGTCTTTATTCTTGGTTGGCACCCTTTCAGTGACGTAAAACTTGCTTCACTGTGGACAGTGGGGCTGGTGTTCCCGCGGTTTCCAGTTCATGGGAGGCTTGAGCCTTGGTGGTTCCTGGGTTGTTTGTGAAGTTCCTAACAAATTTTCTCTCATCGGGAGGTCACAGTTTGGGTCTTCCAGACATTTGCAAATAACTTGTACTTAACCTACTGATGTTTGAACTGATTATCTTGGCATCTGCAGATTGTTAGAATTATCTCCAAGAGTCCTTCCCAACTTCTCTAAATCTGCAGTTCTCTTTCTTAGACTTTCACTGAGTTCCTCAGACTTTCCCATTGTTCTTAGTATTGAGTAGTCTAATGAAAGCTATCAGACAAATCCTTTTTATGCTGGCAGAGAGAAAGTACCAATTGTAGTCAATCATAATTACTAACAAGACATTCTAATACACACAGAGGTCAAAAACCTGTTAAGTGTTTTCTATCTGAAATGCACACACATCCATACTCCGACAGTTGCATCGGGTTCAGTATCTTGCCCAAGACGAGGATTAGAACCACCAACCAATTACTAGGTGACATGCGCTACCTCCTGAGCTACATTCCCAACTGTATTACAAAGGTGGATGTACCGTATTTTTCAGACTATACGTCGCTCCGGAGTATTGGTCGCAGCAGTCAAAAAATGCATAATAATTCAGGGAAAAAACATATATTAGACGCACCGGACTATAAGACGCACTTTTTGGGGAAATTGATTTGATAAAATCCTAGACCAAGAACAGACTTTTCATTTTGAAAGGCAATTTAAAATAATAATGAATTAGAGAACAACAGGGCGAATAAGCTATTTGTAACACATTTAGTTACGTGACGCATAGACAACGAACTGAATACGTGCCTGGTATGTTCACATAACAGTTTTTCAGATAACTATAGCATAAAGAATATGCCAAGTTTAGCAAACTATCAATGTCACTCACTGAATTCTTCATCCTTGGTGTCACATAAACAACTCCGGAGGCAGACAAAGCACCGCTTCCTCTTTGCGTCACTTTCGTTAGACTGGCCGTAAGTAGCAGTTCTAATTATTACAGTCTTTCTGATTCCCGACAGGATGGTTTCAGTTGTCAGTGTGAAAATAATGAACATGTGAAATTATATAATAATGTGGTGAGCTGGGTCGTGCAGCCATCTCTTTCCT
>VOQJ01012248.1:26416-48663 GCA_015052665.1 Apistogramma diplotaenia | reverse complement strand
CCCCACCCCCCCCCCCCCCCCCAAAAAAAAAAAAAAAAAGGAAGATAATAAAAAAATCTGCTCTGTATTTACATGGGTAGGGACAAGCATGTGTTAAGAGGGCTCTAAATCCTGCCTTGACCAACTTTATTTACATCAGCCTGTCAGTTACAGAACTTTTTTCTTTGTATCTTACAATTACCCATCAATGTGAAACCATTGAAATGGCCATGTAAGAGATTTGCACGTTATTGTTTCAGTTGTGACAGACAATGGCTTCAAACATATTTTTTTTCCTCACAGTATCAAATAGGGTAAGCATACTAGTACTAAGAGAACATTGTGAATCTTTTTTCACGTATAAGACTAAATCCACACACCTTATGGAGTGTTAAAATATTCACTCAGTAGCACTTACTCTTTTTGTGGGAGAGTGTAGTGTGAAGTGATTGGGAAATATATATTGGTGAGTATTGCGTTATTTAGGTCATGATTATGCAGTGGCCTCATTGGGTGTTAGAGGTGATATGGGGCAGAGGGAAGAAGTGCCCTTTATGGGTGGCAGAGTAGTAGATCCAGTGCGGAGGTGTCTGGCTGTCTGCCCAGACATGCCATGTGGGCTTCAGATGGCTGGGTGAAATGAAAGGAGAGAGGGGCACACACTCTCTAGCTGCTGCTGATCACGAACAGCAGTTTTGCCACCCATTCACTTTGCCTGATCCTTTCCTCTGTTTCTCTTTTTCTTTATATTCCACATGTGTTGGCTATTCTTCTGTGTATTTTCTTATCTCACACATTGAAAGAAGTTTTTTGTGGTTTGCTGGTAGCTGACATACTTCACGGTGAATAGTACACCCGCCGCTGGGACAACTGAGGCCTCTTGCTGCTTTCTCAGGATATGAAAGAGACCACCAGTGACATCAGAGAGACTGATCTAGGCTAATGAAATCTCCAGATGCCAGCAGTCACCACAGCCACTTTGACTAGTCAGGTTTGTTCTGTTAATGGGCTGTGACATATTTTGTACCTGTAGGATTGTGCGTGTCATGTTCAGATATGAGGATATGCCAAGTCAGATCTTTATCATAATGACATGATCACACTGGGAGCAGCTAGTGGAGACAGATTTTTGCCCTTGTATATGTTATTGTCATTGTTGAGTGTCTGTGAACCAAGAGACGATCCTTTCAGTCCTTGTCGTGGGAAAGACTGAAAGACTGAAATTACATCGCTCTCATGGTGGACTATTTTGAGCTCCCAAAGAGAGTGGCAGAGGGCAGGCGGCAGGTTCTAGTGACTCGTCCGTACTTAGAACGAGAGAACCCCTCTCGTTCCTCCAGCCTTCAACTTTTTACTGCTCAAACACTTTGTGAGCTTAAGGAACAGAGAAGTGGAAGAATGCTGTGTGCCACAATGTCAGGTGAGTGTGTGCCAGCAGTCTCAGATTCTGTCCAGGTATGTTTTGAGTGTGTGTTTGTCTAGACAAACTATTACTCAGACAGCTGTCATCACAATAAATGGTGTCACGAGGTTTGTTCGAAATAACAATAAACTTTGTCTAGATAATGCAAGATGATGTATTGTTGGTTAAATTGGAGAAGTTTTCAGTCTAAGATTAAAATATGTTCATCGATTACGTTTTCCAATGGTATGCATTGTTTCACTGCAACTATGTTAATTTCTGTTGAGCCTGGGGCTTTTTTAATTTAAGACATTTTTTAAATTCTTAAGCTTTTTGGTCAAAGTTTTTATTATTTTTTAGCAAGTCGAGTCTTTTTGTTCAGTAGAGTTTGCTGTAATTACAGTTTAAACAAAATACAGTTGGTAATATTTTTTTTTAACCTACAGGTAGTGTTATTTATATGAAAATAGAGGTCAAACATCAGTCATGTGTGAGGTCAACATGTGGAGTAAGATCACCACGTGGGTGCCCCCTAACCCTGTTCATTTAGGAGGGTCCGTCCTAGCAGCATGTGTGATGAATGAGATGTTTGTTTCCCGGGTTGAGGCATGAGTAACTATGTGTGGCATCTGTCTAGTTTAAATTTAGTGTAACTGAAGCTACCACTGGCTGAACTGTATCAACATGTCAGAGGCTGCATTACACCAGAGAAAAAGCTGGCGTACTCCTGAATCTTGTTTTATTTTTTCCTGTTTTTCTTCTGTATTATCACATTATGTGTGGCTTACTGCACAAAGATTTGGGTAGTATAAATCTCGCTTTCCAATGATCAGGGCCAGAACAGGTTATCAGGATCAAATAATTGTCTTATCAATGGTAACACAGTTTACATAGGATAAACAAGAAAACTACTTAAAGCTGACAAAAACATAAGACTTCTGGAGTCACTTTTAACCTTAGATTTTCAAAGGCTACAGTTAAATTTTTAATAGCCATGTGGCTGAGTAGCCTCTACTAGATGGGTAAAAAAAACCTGAATTGCAGACCATGTGGACTGATAGATGGACTAAGAGATTTGCAAACCAATTGTGAAGTGAGATTGTAGTACTATAATCACTTACCTGATTTTTATGTGAAATTATGGTGCCTCAGGCCAAATATCAATAGTAACATTTTTAACTTAGCACAACTTGGCTCTGGTTTTGTTAATTAAAAAAACATAGTGTATTTACTATGATATGAAAGATTATTGCAGTATTGTTAAAAGGTGATGGTGTGCACTGACACAATGTGGGGTAAATGCATCTGGTGAAGCTCATTTGAAATAAAATATGTATTTTATAGACTGTGTATAACCTTCTAGAAAGGACAGTTACTAGTGTTTGGGTTCTATCTAGATATATAACCCCTTCCATTTGTGCTTTTTGAAAGGGAAATTGCTGTCTTCCTGTTTGCTCCTTGATTATTTCCTGATATTTTTTTATTTTTTGGCGTGATTCCAAGCATGATAAATAATAACATGAATGTTAGAAAGCTCCCTCCAACACAGAGCTGGTGTCTACCATTGCTTGAGAGAGAGAGAGAGAGAGAGAGAGTCATTCTTCTATTTCTGTGTGAGGAACTCAGAAAGTGGGAAGTGGTTCTGCTGCTGCAATTGTCTAATTTACTTTTGTGTTAAGGAGGGTTCAAGGCCTGTAGGTGTAATTGGACATATTAAGGATGTTTTGGATAATCCAGAAATAAACCATGTACAAAATAGAAAGCCTTGTTTCGAGAATCTAGTTTCTTGTGCAAGTGTAGCGTGAAAATGCCAACTCCTCTGTCTCTATGTCTATCTGCTGTCTATTTCTCCTCACTCACCATGCTTTCTTCTTTTCTCTGAGTGTCTCGTTCTCCCGCTTGCTGTGTTTTTTTTGCTCTCTTCCATGCTCTTTCTCTCTCATGCTCCCTCTCCCTAGTTGACTTTTTCAGGCACATGCACAGTCAGCTCTGACAGATTGTTTAAATGTCACCCCTGCTAGCAGTAGCCTCTGATGTTATCTGCTCTGGGTTATTGCAGGCCATCAGGCAGCCAGCTCTCCTGCGCTACTGAAAACCAATACATGCATGTACCATTAGCGGGGTTTTGTCATGACATGCACACAGACGTTAAAACAACAAAACAAATGTTTTTTTTTTGCAAGTAGCAAACTTAAAGGGGAAATTTGAACATTTTGACAAAGAATGAACCTGTTTACTCATGTAGGGGTGGTCACTTATGACAAAAATCCAAAGTGTTTTGGTCAAAATTGAGAGCATGTAATTCAATTATTAAACTTAAAATCTTACAGCTTTTCATTTTGCAGAACTTCAGCTGAAAATGAATTCAATTTCAAAATTGATATAAAAAATGACATACAAGAGGTTGTCTGCAAGTATGCGGTGTGAGATAGGAATAGCAATCATCCAATTGCGCCTTGCTCACCGCACTAATTGAAGCTAGCTATCCAAAACTAGCTGCAGTTCTGTGATGCTACGGCCAGGTCAAGGCAATCATGTTTATGCGCCCACTTAACACCTAAGTCTTACCCCCACAGCTGAGATACACTGTTGGTTCCTCAGTCAAACACTGAAATGTGTGAACCTGTGGTTCTTCTTTTGTACTGAGCAGGGTCACGCTTGCAACAACACATCACTACGGTAAAATAAACCTGTCTCACCATGGTTTAACCCCTGCCTGTGTTCCCTGTTATTTGGTGAACAAATAAATGCTTGTGGATGAAGCCTTTTTATTTTTTTCTTGATTTGGTAGTCATGTTGGTTAATTTTTTAACACTCCTATTTTTTTAAGTTCTTCAATTTTTAATTATTGTTTGTAAATCGCTTACATTAATAAATTCACTGCACGAATACATTTGTCTAATAGGTATTAAGTATTAACCTTTTAATAAGAGCTTTTTATAATACTAAATAAATGTACAAACACAGTTAGTGATGTGTTTTGAGATGGATCTTGATACTGTGGTGAGTATTTAGTTCAGGTGGTTACTTGGCACTCTGTGTTTATCCCATAATGTTATCTCAGCATGAGGTTGTTAATTAGGAGCTTAATTTAGCTGCCGGCATATGTTAACATTGGCTTAGGCTTCCATTGTTAAGCCTCTGCTGGCTGATGAGTTTTCTGTGACGGCACAGGAGGGCTTTTTGATGTAACCTTAACATAACATTACGGGATAAGATGGTTGCGCGGCTCTGCTGATGCAACATGAAAGCGAGACCCATTTCTGAATATTATGCTTTATATGTGTATTTTTCCTCACGGTCTAGATAGATCCAGCATGCCTCACTGTTCCTAACATTAAGATTATTTTTTTGCTTCATATCACTGAACATTATATGTACACATAACAAGCAACCTACACAGAAAGGGAGAGGTTGCTTGGAGAGAGGTTTGGCCCAAACCCCATCAACAAGGGGTTGGAACTACAGGTATAGGGCAGCCTTTACAATATTTTTGTGCAAGTCCATCACAGGCTCAGAAATGCTGGCAACCAGCCAGCAGCAGAGTTCTTGAAAGACCCAGTGGGAAGGCACTAAAGTCACTTTTTATTAGCTCTTTTGCTATTTACTGTAAACATCAGTTTGAATCCAGATGTTAAAAATGTAAATGTTTTCAATCAAGATTTGTTTTGAAATTTATAAAACAGTTATTGCCAAATGATTGTAAATTGTTCCGCTCGTTTGTCAATGTGTTTATTTTTTTAATACATTTGATGATTAAAATGTTTTTTCACTATTTGCTACATTCATTAAGCTGGTTGTGTTCAGTTTTTGCTGTCATGGCCATACCTGTCATGTTGGTACCTCACATAGAAATTAAGCCTAATGAATTCCACACAATGAATGTGTTAAATGTTTATTAAATGTGGAAAAAAGTCAAATGTCAGATATATAATTTGTATGGCTGCTATGATATTGGTTTTGGGCATTTCTTCTGTGAGTAGGACAATTGATGTCTAAAATGATCAGGAAACATTTAAAACCATATTTCAGTAGCCTTGCACATTTAGACACATTGAGATTTTTTGCTTTTTACTGAACATAGTTAAAAAATTAACTCTCTTTAAATGTGTTAATTTATAATTTCACTGGTGCATATATTACGATTCATGGCGTGTTGGCACACTTGCTCTGGTCCGTTGATCAGCAGCTCTTGAGGAGAACTGAAAGAGGAGACTGGGCAAAACACAAAGCACTCTGTACAGGGGATGTAAGCAGAGCCTGTTCTAATCAACCTGCTTACCCACCACAAAGGGAACCCTGGCTTAGATTACCCTCCTGCTCTAGCACCACATGGTTTTGGCTCTAGTTGATAACCTAAGACAGCAATATGTATTGGTGCATACGCACAAACACATGCAGAGGTACACTCATACACCCAAAGAATATGTGCAAAAAAGCACAGGAAGGCACAACCACAGGCACACAGGAACGTACACACATTCATACACCACCCACTCGTTTATACCCATAGACTTGCACATAAGCACAAAAAGGTCGAGAGACAGATCTTGGGTGCTTCAGCAGGGAGTTGCAACAATGAGCACTGAGTTTGTCATCTTGTCTGGGGGAGACAAATCCTTCCCTCTCTTTGTAGTAAACTAGACTTTCTCAGAATGTGGGCCTGCGTGTCACTGCTGGTCACAGGACCCTGACACACTTTGTGTGGAGTGAAAGTAGGAGGGAGGGACAAAGTCTCTGCGGATTATCCCCCAAGTGAGAATCCCCATGCAGTGTGACGGTCAGCCAGAGGCCTGTTGAGCTTTCTGTCAAGGAGCCATAGCGAATGCCACTTATAGCCAGTGGATCAGGCCGTTCCCTGTGGTTACTGTGAAAACACAGTGGCCTTCGTAGTGTGTCAAAAACATCCACCATGCTTCATGCTTCACTGAAAGATCTCCCAGTGAGGTGGAGCTATTATTAGGTTAGGTACAGCAAAGCCTCTTAGAGATCTTTATTTAACCAGATTGTCCGTCTAATGTATGGACACTTGAGGAGTTTGTGACGCACAGGGCTTTCAGGAACAGGGCAGAGGATTTGCAACCAATGCCATTGAGAAAGCAACAATGCTACTACCTGCTCCTTTCTTCTTCTTCTCCTCTTCCTCTTCTGTCCCTCTTCCTTGCCCTCTTACTCTCCTCTCATTTTCTCTGACCTACTCCCCTTAAGTGACTGGGGTTTGGCTGTGACAAGGGGGTTCCCCACCACCCGCTGATTTCCTTGCACTGGAAGGTTTTAGGTAGCAGGCTAATCTTATCTCAAAGCAAGGAAAGGGCTCTGAGCCAGGTAACGTGGTCGCCCCGGATCTGACCCTCATCTGTTCTCTGCCACTTATTTACTCTCTTCACCATCTAATTGGGTAAATACAAATATGCAGAAGTGTAACAGAAGATGGACTTTATGACCTTGTTTTTTTTTTTGTTTTTTTTTACCTGTGATGTAACCAAGTAAGCCACTCTAGAACAAATAGAGGAGCAGATGTGATAGCAAAAAAACGTTATTAATTTGAACTACTGAATTTAAAGGACTGTTACACCTTTATTGTAGGACTGCCTGGCAGGGGGATTTCTCATTTGTTATTGGAGGAGACCCATGCATGGACTTTTCTAGAGACAAGTTGTTGTCATTACTTTCACTAGGCATCACTAGACATCTAATGGAAAGCCCAACACTCTGTGTTTCTTTCATGTATTTGAACACAAACCAGATTTATCCAAGCAGCAATTATGTTTGGATACACATCATTACTTTATTAATAATTATGATTTCATTATTACATAGAACATCATAAATGTACATGTCTTTTTATTTGAAAGTACCTTCTTATTTATCAGATTACATCCATTGTCTTAATACTAATAAACCATCTTACCCTTCATGGACTTGATTTTCACAAAAAAACAACTCAGTACACAAGTGTGGGTACAGAAAAAGGTAAAGTTATTATAATACCAGACCCGTGGGAACATTTTGTGGCAAAGTTCAAAGTTTATTCTTATAGTTTGTATGAGTAGCACTTAATAATAATAATAATAATAATAATAATAATGCATTAGTCTTATATAGCGCTTTATTTACGGAGAACTCAAAGCGCTTACAATTTCGTGCATCATTCTTTCACACCTCAATCATACTTGGTGGTGGTGAGCTACTACTGTAGCCACAGCTGCCCTGGGGCAGTCTGACAGAGGCGTGGCTGCCAGTTTGCGCCTACGGCCCCTCTGACCACCACCGTCACCATTCACACAACCACATTCACACCAGGCAACGTGGGGTTAAGTGTCTTGCCCAGGGACACACGACAGCATGCGCTCAGGTGGGGACTCGAACCAGCAACCTTCCGGTTGCAAGGCAAGCGCCCACCTACAGCGCCACTGCCTCCCCATTAATGTCGTAACACATCAGCTGATTACCATTCAGACTCTGGGACTGGCTGACCCTATGCTTAAAATGTATTCATTAAGTTGTGTTATTAGCAAAACAGGATATTTAAAAAATATTCTTATTTTAAACTTCAAATATATCTATATATTTTTTTTTAACCTTAATTCAACCATGGAAAAATTACTATTGAGAATAAGGAACCACATTGCAAGATTTTCCGGGACAAATAGGCAATAATTAGACTTATAACCAAGCCATAAATGCATAAAATAAGTACACTCATACACAAAGGCCATCCAAAACATCCAAGCTACGGATAAAACATCAAAATAAATACAACGATTTTTATTGGTAAGTGTTAGTTGATATTGGGAGAAACAAATAGACTTGTGAAAAGTAATTGCAGTAATCATCATAAGTGCATAGTTAACATTTTGCAGCCAAGATAAAACAACAGAAAGTGCAAGGATTAAGCCAGTGTCACTGAAGTTAAATGTTGTTGAGGTTGTCAGTGAATCCGTTTGATCTAATTTGCACAACTTCCTCCTTCTCCTCCTTCTTCTTCTTCATTGTCCTTCTCATGCTCTGTCTGTCAGAGGGTGTTGTCAGAGGATCCACTGCTGGGTCTTGTGACAAGCAGGCAGGGCAGTGAGAAGCCGAGTGGCTATAAATAAAAAGTTTGCTGCTGCTACCACTTTCGTTGCTGTTGGACAAAGATGGCGTGGATGCACACTCTCTTTCCAAAATTATTTTTGCTTTTCACAAACTTCTTCAAAACTGGCATCGATGACCGATTTGACAAAGCTGCCACACTGCTGTTATCAGGCTATCACTTAAAGAGGAAATATTTATGAGAAATGTTCATTTAAGGCACTCTAGCTGTGTTTAACAATGTGACAAAGATTTTAGTTTTGATGCAGTGTTGATTCTAGTTTTACATCTAACAAAGTTGTATTTTTAGACAGGTAGGTAGGTACATTTAAGGTATATGGGGAAGCGTTGTGTAAAAATTTCACAACCTTATCCTGTACAGGCTACACTGTGGTTTTAGCTTTACTTACTGACTTTTTATATTGAATGTTTGGCAGTTCTGTAAGGAATGTAAAAAATATGTTTTTACAATAAAGCAGAACTTGTATTCAACATAGAATAAAAGCTTTACAGGAAGGTCAAAGTTATGTAATCCCTGCGCTGTTTTGACTTTTTTTCTATTTATGTTAATGGAACAGGCAGTTTTTGTAAAATTCTTTCATGTGGTAAAATACAATACGATACAAAATTTGAGTTTTTAGGTTGCATTTATGCATCTTGAAATTTCATAGTTACCTTGTAGATGTGAGTTCAAGTGAGTAATCGACAAGCAATAAGTTCTTAAAATATGTATTTTACAAGCACACTTGAAGCAAGCCAACAGCACTAACAAAAGCAGTAATGATTCTAAATGCGTCACCACAATAAATGGTGCGACTATCCATGTAAAGTTAGAGGGAGGGGCCACGCTTAGTGTTTCAACTGATAAGCCAGGCTGAGGTTGGTAAATGATGCATGCTAATACTGTATCTGCATGCAGAGGTTAGATTTCAAATTCTTGTGGTCATCCTCTCAAAATGAGCCAGCACTTTGGTTCCTGCCTGTCATACTGAATTAGGATCTAATAACCAGTAGGACCAACAATGTAAACATTAACGCTGAGTCTCATCACTTTCAGTGCAGTCATTTTCCTTTAGTATCTAACCAAGAATTCAAAACTTTGTTCAACTAAGAGTTCTTATTGAGTCATTTTTGGTTGACCGTTCGAAGGCAACCTTGTTGCAAAGTGCATACAAGTTGTTACAAGTAAAACATTGCATATGAAGCCAATGAATGTGTTTTTTTTTTTAAATATGTGACAGTATCTCTGCAACTACAACATGTAAAACACTGAGAAGATTTTGGGGTGAGGTGGTGGCTGGGGGAGAGAGTATTCCACAGCGAGCAGTAGAGAATAGCAGTGGAAGTTTATCAATAAACTCTAACCAAATAGTGCCAATGCACACAATTGGCTCTCATCTATTTGTTTGTGTGTGTACATGCTGCCTGTGCCGGATGACCTTTGGTATAAATAGCCTGCCGGCACTAGTTGTGATGACAGCCGACAGCACGCACCGTTGTGTGAACTTGTTTCCTGAGTAGAGCTGTTCACCGGTTATCCCTCTTGGAATGATGCCTGTATGACTGTCTGCTACCCAGCAACACCCTGGCATCTAATTTCCTGAAATTGGACTCAAGTGCCCAAACTCAGTCAGAACATAACCACACAAATTACCACATAACCGCATTTTACTTAATTTGGCCATCCAAAAATGGTTCATGTGTAGCCATGGTGTAATGGAAAGTTGTTTTAAAGCAGGAGTGAAGCAAGCTGAATACACTATGAGAACTGTATCCACAGCAAGTGGACACATTGCATCTCTTCTTATTCCTTTTAAATATAACAGACAATTTAACAGGCCAGGGCAAATATTTTCACCTCAAAAATTCTCTTTTAATGTTTGCATTTTAGCTTTAGGGGCTGTAGTCTTTAGAGTTTCATCATTTTTGCAGCTGCAGATTACCTTTGTCCACTTAAGCACACAGATCTTTAAATAAATCAATGACTGGATCAGGATTTTCTAGTAAAAAACAAAACTTTTTTTTATTAACTTAGTTAAGTCATACTAGGGAACATTAAGGGGAAAACAACAACAAAAATAACATACACACATTACTGTACCCTAATCAGTCTCTTTTTTTTCTACTCCTAGATCTGGAACCTGATGACAACACATCATTTTATATCCTGAATGTGGGCCAGCCCCAATCTGTGGTCACTAACCACCAGTCTATTGGCTTGCCTCGTCATGGCAATGTGTCTCACTCCCCGGTCATCAACACTTCTCCACGCCTTCAGACACACAAACCAGGATCTGAGCCCCCAAGCTATCAAGCACAAGACTCCAAGTATGGTAGCTCCCCCCTGCTGCCCTGTGCTCCTGTGGAGGCACCAAAGGCCTTTGAGTGCCCAAGTATCCAGATCACATCCATCTCTCCGAGCTGCCCTCAGGAGATGGATGCCAGCGAGGATGATCTAAGGGCCAATGGCCCTGATGGGGACTACCACAGTGACAGGCCCTTGTCCAGAGACCACCTGTATTTGCCGCTGGACCACTCGTACCGGGACTCTTCTCTCAGCCCTAGCCCATGCAGCAGCCTCTCATCTAGGGGCTGGTTCTCTGATGCCTCCTCTTGTGAATCATTTTCACATGTCTATGATGATGTTGACTCAGAGCTGAATGAAGCAGCAGCCCGGTTTACTCTGGGCTCCCCTCTTACTTCCCCAGGTTGTCCCTCCCCTCAAACTGGGGGTGGTGGCGTTATGGAAGAGCAGCCCCAATGGCAGCATCCTCACCCTGCATTTGTGCAACACTCCCACTCCATCAGCTTGTCTCCCCGACAATCCCCCTGCCACTCGCCACGCACCAGTGTCACTGATGAAAATTGGCTCAGCCCGCGCCCACCTTCGAGGCCTTCCTCACGTCCCACCTCACCCTGTGGGAAGAGGCGTCACTCTAGTGCTGACATCTGCTATCCTGGCTCTTTATCTCCTCATCACTCACCCACACCCACACCAGGACCTTCACCTAGGGGCAGTGTGACAGAGGACACTTGGATTATCAGTCCTTCTGCAGGCATGTCACCCTTTCAGTGCTGCCCATCGGAGGCAGACATCCCTTCCAAGACAAGGAAGACCTCACAGGACAGAACAACTATGCAGACTGGTAAAGGGGATCTGGGACTAGATGATCAGGGAAATATGTCTCCTAATCTAGACTCCCCTTCAGACGAGGCCTTGCACAACTTGAAGAAGGATGAACAGTTCCTCTCAGTGCCCTCGCACTTCTCCTGGAATAAACCCAAGCCTGGTCATACACCTATATTCAGGTAAATATATTGATGTTAAAGGAAAGCAAGCTGAAAGAAGTGGACGATTGTCTCCTAACAAATACAAATATATTCAATTGCTGAGGAAGCATCAGTGGGAGATAAAGTGTCAGAATTTTTGTTATTTTTTCAGTTGAGGGCAAGCATAGTCCTGGTGAATTTCCTTTGGTGGAAGGCCAAAACCTGTTTAGTGGGCACCAAGAATTTATATATGAATGATTGTTGACACTGCTTGCTTCATTCCTCTGCATTTTGTCATTTAGACTCGGGCCACTTTTATGTCCCTTGTGACTTAATTTGGATGGACTCACTCTACACATCCCCAGTATTTTCTGTGTTCATAAGACTTGTTGGACTTATTTAAATGTACTACTTCTTATGTAACACTATTCTACTCTAGTTGAGCACTCGTAGGGCTTTATACATTTGCATTCACCCATTCACACAAACACTTTTTTCTGTATCTAAGTTCACATGTATCTAACAGTCACACACCAATGAATACATTGGAACAACTTGGGGTTCAGTTTCTTGCCCAAGGATACTTTGGCATGCAGACTGGAATTGAACCACCAACCTTCCAATTAGTAGATGACCTGCTCTACTTCCTACTACTTCCTGCTTTTGTTTCTAAAAGCAGAGTCTTTCTCTCTCTGCTCTTTGTAGTGCCTGGTGCTAACCTTGACATAGAGCTGTAGGCTGCCCAGCCCCTTGGACTGGGGATTTGGAATATCAAAAATAAGTCATAAACTAAGGTTTTTGGAAACAAAAAAGATTTACTTAGATAAAACGTTGTTGTGTACATGTTATAAGTATTTAGGGCATTCTCTAGCAAGATCAGCAATGGCAGAGATGCATGAGATGCATGTGTGTGCCTCTCATGCACCTCTGCCATTGCATTTTGGATTTGCATAAATGTGAAAAGATTGCTTTGGTAACATTTATAAAAATTTGGCCCTGGTGCTCAATCGTACATATTAGAAGAATAGAGTGTCTGTGGATGGCATCCAAAATTGGCATGTGATATGGTGATAGCTGCCCCTTTATCAGCATTTTGTGAATTATTAATGTGATTGCCATTTTGTAAAACAGTGTGTTGTCAATTTTAAAAACACTTCATAGGCTAAGGTTAATCCAACGACCTGAGTGGTGAATGTTTTTATCAGTCTTGCAAGCTGTCATGAAGTTTGAAAACCTTTTTTGATCTAAGAGAGAATTGCAAACACTGCAGTATTTTAAATTGTATCAGAGTGCGTGTTATATGAATATTATGCCTGTGGGTGCTACTCTGCAGACCAGCGGGCTACAGTAAGGGAACTTTGAGTTACATATCAACATTACAAATCTGATTTAGTTACTCCATGGGGTAGTATAAGTTTATGTAAGTGTGTGGAGAGAAGCACAGCAGCACATGGATTTAAAACCTACAAACATACACGGACATATGAGGAGAAGCATGCTGTCTGTTCTCCAATGAGTGCAGCAGATGAAGGCATGGCCTTGTTTATGTGTACATGCCCCTAGCACTGTAAATCAGCACAAGACACATATGGCATTGGGGGGGAGTGTGCACACACATACACACACACATGCATAGACATAACACAAATGCTTGCTCATGTAGCCTTAATACCATCACAATGATAATAGGGTCAGATTTACTATGAGTTACAATTAGATTTTTGTATTTTTGAATTCTAAAGGCCTTTTCAGTCATTAGAGGCTTCATCAAGTTTTTTAAATTGAAAACATTCATGCAGGTCACTAAGTAAACTTTCTTCACTGCTCCATTCAGACATTCCCATGATGTCCTATTTGTTTATCATTTTGGCATAAATTAAAACTTTAGCTGATACTTCTCACCCTTTTTGCCTTTCAAAAAGCTCTTGTTAACTTGCTTGTGTTAGTAGTTGTGTTTTGAACAGATGTACTAAGTGGAATGAAAAATTAGCAGGTAGTTTAGACATTTGCTCTGATAATTTTATCATGCTTTACTTCACGAGCTGTTTGCAGTGACAAATTGGCGCCATTCTTGGCATAAGCTTTATTTTCAGCCAAAGGTCAGTTTTATTTAAAGGCAAATGTAATGTGTACAGCTCCATTCAGTAAACAGTAACAACACTAGCTTAGGCTAGATTTTGTTAGCATTAAATTTAAGTAACAGGAAGAAGAAATAGAGAAGTAATGAATTAACCATTAAAATGAGTAAAAATTCATTTTGAATTGAAGACATCAGCAGAGGTGGCATCATTGTTTGAAGGACATACATTGAATGCTTACTGCTATATTGTAAATCAGCCAATTTAGATGTGCTGATTTCAAGTAAGCATTTTGTGAATGAACCTGTAAAATGTTACCAGCTTTTGTGAATTGCAAAATTTGGAGGCTATAGCCAAGAGTAGGTTGTGGGAATGTGATTGTGAATGCACGTACTCTATGGCTTAGACATTTGAGAAAGGTTATGCTATGTCAAAACAGAGGCCACTGCCCTGCTTCGTCACAAGCTCATATTTCCTCTGTCCTCCTCTGCTCCTGTCACCATAGCAGCCATGCAAACCCACACTTTGTTGGTGGTTATGTCATGGCTGCTAGGAAGAAAACGTAAGGGTTGGGATGCCTCTATTACACTGTGTGAGATCTTCTAATATTGTTACCTGGGCTCAGTGAAATTTTAGTTTGAAAATTAAATTTAAAAGTAGAGAATGACACACTGACAATTTTGACATTTACAGATCACTACAAAATATATTGTCATGGCACCAAGAAAAAATAGCACCAATTGCAACATATTTGCTTGTAATTACATTTGATTTGCACATGTTTGTGTAAGACAAACTCTAAAGTGGTAGAAGAAACTGTGTAGTGTTGCTCTTGGTTTGAAATCAGAAGGCTTCGGTTAGCTGCAAAATGCATTTACATAATAACAGACACTTGCCTTTTCGTTCCAAAAATACGTTTTCCTTGTGGGTTTATGCTGTTTGGTAGTTGAAGAAGTAAAATTGCTCAACTGAAAGACTGACTCACATGTCCTTAATTCAGTCTGATCAGGCTGACTGATTATGAGAGGAATCTGAAAATGTAAAAGTGAGTTGGCTACACTGGCTAAAACTTTACAAACTTTCCCATAAAATTTATTTGTACTGTCAATGTTCTGTCATCCAGTTTAGAGTAGATTTTCATGCTGGGAGTCTACACCATCTTAGGAACGGACAAATAAATGTAAAACCGGGCACTACACAAAGAGCTTTACTGCAGTGAGCACTGAGACAGAGAATGGATGTATGAAAATTACGTGTCCTTGTAGCTGTCTGAAGTACAGAGTCAGTAACTGATTCAGTCCTATAATACACAACTATAGGTATTCAGATGCATGTACATGCACACAAAACCCCACACACATATAGCTTATGCTGTCTTAGATCATTAATAAATTAAAATGATTGTGTATACTATCAAGGTGTGTTAAAGGACTGAAATATGGCTTGTACTAGTATAACACAAAAATTACTGGAATGTAAAACAAATGTGCGTAATGTTAGTAAAACATTGCAGAAATTTTGTGTTTGAAATCTATTGAAGTACTCTTAACCTATAATCAGTCTGGATAGCAGTTTTTTTCTTTTATTACATATTTAATAAAATGCATTTCAAGTTCATTTGCATTTGGGAAATGCCCAAATGTGTGTGAGAATGTGGCACTGTGCTCTAAAATCATTTTTAATGTACTTAAAAATACTGAAATAAATAATAATTATAAACAAACTGAATAATAAACAAATAAAAAAAATGTATAGGCCATCACTCTTGATGCTAATGGCCAACAGTGTTTAGAAAATGTTTTGGGGATAAACTGATCTAATGCACTCAAGTGGAGAGACCTAGTTTCTGTGCGGAGAAGGCCATTGAGTGTTTTGTTTTCGAGTGCAGCTGTTCAAATATGATTGTGGCCTACACAGATAACAAAAAAGAGGCATGGGGGGAAAAACACACACAATGCTCGTCCATGCAATGTGCGGCACATAAAACATACTGTTATATAGTATGCACACAGACCCACACACAAATTAATTTATGCACTGTCTGACACACAGTCATGTCCTATTCGCTGACCCACACAGTAAATAGGTAAAGACTCAGACAAAAAAAGTCCCCCTTAGAAAGTGATTCACGGTTTAAGTCTTAACTTGACCTATAACGAATGTTTAAGAACAGGATTCATACGTGTGGGTATTCCAGTGATTCACTGTCTGATTGGGCTAAGTGCACTGCATTCTATACCCCCATTTTGTTTCTGTTGCACCATTTCGGCCCGTGAAAGGGGAATACCACTTTTTTAGCCTTTGAATGTTTTAAGACAACTTTAAGACAGATTGCTGTCATCAGCCATTAGTTTGAGATCATCCTGCTTGACCTTTAGTGAGTGTTACAATGATCTATATACATGAAAATAGCATAAGGCTGTATCCTCTGAGGCTTAAGCTTTTGGATGTTTTAAACACAACTCTTACCAGAGCTCTCATGTCTCTGTCTCTCTGTGTGGGTGTGCATGTGCATGCTTGTGGTATTCCCTTCCCTCCTCAGGACCTCCTCACTGCCTCCTCTAGATTGGCCGCTGCCTAGCCAGTTTGGGCAGTATGAACTGAAGATAGAGGTACAACCCAAAGCCCACCACAGAGCACACTATGAGACTGAGGGCAGCCGAGGAGCCGTCAAAGCAGCATCCGGCGGCCATCCAGTTGTCAAGGTAACTCTTCCCGCTGCTTAGCTGTAAGAGGTTTTAAAGACAAAACCTTAATACTAGCAAGCTTAGTCGTTTGTATCTTGATTTATTTATTTATTTTGTGCATCTTGTGGCTAAAAAAATGTGAACAAAACTAAATTTACAGAGCATATGCTCAACAAAATACAAGAATTGATGTCTTCGCCATGCTCAGGATCAAATTTTCATACATCAGGACTAATTTACTGTCTGTTATGCTTGCCGTGCATTAGTAAAGTTATACTTCACATTATCCAGGTCTTGCTGTGTTAACCACAGTCAAGATGTCAACTCTTGGAGCCTTCAGGGTTGAAAATAAACATGAAAGGGGGAAAAAAGGTTGAACCCAAATTTCTAAATTGAGCAATTGGTAGGAATTTCCCTCTGCTTATGATTTAAGTATATTTTTTCCACATAGCTTGTACAATGAGGCAACACATGCTTAAAATTCAAATACCATCTAATTTTATCAACTTGACACATCAGGTCTTTGGTGAAAAAAGGCTCACTGAATGCTTTCAGAATGACCTCAGCACCCGCCCATGATGTAGTAAGCCTCATGGTACAATTGACTATTAAAAAAAGAGTCATTGTTCACCCTTGCACCTCAAACATCCGCTGGTTGTAGAGAATGAACACTGGATTTCGGGTCGTTTTACATGTTTGGATGGGTAGATTGTTACACGGACCCTGTCCCACAACAAGACTGTCAGTCAACCTGTTGAAGCAGGAAGACAAGCAGGCAGACAAGAGCTGTCACTGTAGCCTAGTCAGCTGGTCTGTCATTTGATAGTACCTGTGAGAGAGTAGGTGAGCCAACACAAAGCTATGGTGTGCTTTTTACTGAGAGAGAGAGGAAGACACTCATTAATATTTCAAGGTCCCGGTGACAAGCTTTCTTTGTTTGTGATTAATAAAGGGCCTAATGCTTGATTATAATCATTGTTGCGTAACCTAACAATGACTGAATTCAGACTGATGGCTTGGTTGCCAGTCCAGTCAGACCAATGGGATTGCCATTGTACTACCTTGCACTATATTGCCATATACCTCCATTTTTGAATTGGATCATGGAACTGAGTAAACATTGTGCTATAACATCTGTGGACCAAAAAGCATTTTACTAAACAAGGTCATGCAGACTGCTGCCATTTGTTGCTTTAGAAACAGCCTATGTCTTTATACATTCAGTCATCAGGCTCCCTTCCAGCCAATCATTAACCATTTCTACCTCACTTAGACCGAGATTCAGCCCTGCCATATGTGACAATGCATAATTTAGCTATCAAATTTTTTTTAACCAAGTGTTTACCACACTTGCCCTAATTTCTCATTCCTAAAGGGAATTGATTGGTTACAGCACTTCCCTTGCAGTAGTTAGTGACAAGAGCGTATATATATCGTAGGTCAGACAAGGCGATTTCAAAGTCATTTCCAAACCTGGGAGGAATCTGGTTTGCAGTAGCTATGTACTTACCCTAACAGTCAATGTAGGTGGTTTTAATGTAGTGTGAGAGCAACAGAATCAAGTCCATGGGCCCAAAACATTTGATAATTAATATTTATTTTTCAGGTTATTTGTTTTAGTTTATTGTGTTATTTACACAGAAGTCTTTACACAGATTATAAAGAAGAGTTAAAACCAAGGAAGCACAGATAAGCCACAAGGTTTACTTCCTCTTGTGTACTTTCTTTAGATTAGCATGGCTTATAAATGACCTCTGTTCTGTTCCTGATAAATTGCCATACTCTAAATCTCCTGGAGAATAATTCTTTGATATTCACAGACTGCTGCTAAATGTTTGGCTGCATGTTGTTACTGTTTGCATTCGGTAGCAGTATGCTTACCAGTGATGAAAATTAAGCTCAAATGTGTTTCTGCTGGAACACACTTTCATGATCAAATTTACAAACAGTGATGCATTGTCACAGAGAGTGTGAGAGAACAGCACAGATAACATTTGCTTGTAATCAGCAGTGGTGCGGTGCTCCGTGCACAGAAAATGTGTGGGTGAATCTGTTGTATGAGTGAGAAAAGTGAGCAAGTGAGAGCGAGTCATTTTTCATTTACATGTTTATTATATGTTTATATTAATGTCATTAATTTCAGTGCACTCGCAGTTTTGAAAGCTAATGCTTTTCATACCTCAACATTTATTCTGTGTATTGAACTTTGAATAAGTTACTCCTTTTAGAATTAATAATAATAATTTCTGGCTCCCTACAGAACCTGTATCTGAGTGTAGACACTAAATACACTTGACAAGCAACAATAAGTTAACCATTATCTTGCATTAGTGAGAGGATAGAAAGCATCAGCACTTGTCTAGCAGGTCTAACAGTCAGTCTTTGTTTATTAAACATCCACTCCTCTACTGTTGAGTCTCTTTAGCTTCTTTGAATTCACTGCGCAAAAATGCACCTTATTTAAAAGGTCATTTCTTACGCTGTCATGTCACTGTTGTTTTTACAGAAACAACTTTTACAAAACAACTTAACAAAACAAACAAAACCATTAACACACACATTTTGTGCTATTGTTTGCATTTGAGAATACACAGTGAGGTGCTGTGTATACTGTAAGGGCAGACATGGCTTAAACGTATTGCCAAAAAAGCATAAACAGCAAATACAGGAAGTATTCAGCCTTATGTGAGGCAATCCCATGCAGCAGACCACTTTAAACCCTTAACAAGCCTGTATATATCATGCTATCATATCATATATCATATCATAATATATTTTCAGGTGCACGGTTTGTGTGAAGTTCTCTGAAGGCAGAATGCCACAGGTTCCGCCATGTGTGTATATAGATTTACCATTTTTTCCTATATTTTAAATACTACAGACATTAAAAACCTTTCTTCTAATGCAAGCTCTTCTTCAAAGAGAAATACTATGAAACCCATGCGATTATTTCTGTAGATTATATATCATCTGTGCTTTCTGGGCCCTTTTACTTTTGTGGAGTCTTGTAGTGTGATGTCACCAGATGATGCCATAGCTGCCATCTGGTCATGCTAATGACTTCCTTTTGTGATCGCGCTGTTGCACAAATCAGTATGCCACAGAGCTGCTGTGTCAACAGAACAAACAAGAGAATGCAGAGCTGGTGTAGTTAAAAATTTTAAATATGCTCCTAATGTTTAGTATAAGAAGCAGACGAGTAGGTTATCATATACCTTCTACTGGGTAGTGATCAGTAGGTACTGAGAGAAAGAGAGTGGGTGACTAGCATGCCGTAAACGGTGGAATAAAACCCAGGCCTTCAGTATACAGGGGGTAGGTGAGCCATAGGAAAGCTGAGATAGTGCTCCATTTACAAATCTGAGAAACACTCTGTTCTACCATCTGTGCCAGTTTTGTATGTTCTGATAGTTATTTACTTTGTTGCTTGATCACCTTTAGGTGTGAATACCAATAGAGGTATAAAGGCTCTCATTTTTTGTGTTGGTGTTATGTTTGTACCAAAATTCTGAAAAAAAATTCATTTATGTAAAAATTTGTATTTTAAAGTGATATGTTGGTGTGTCTTTTATTTCTGTATAGTAACTTGGTAGCTGGAGGCTGTAATGAATGGATGAAACAAGGAACAGATTTAGGTCAGTTATTTGTAACCTGGAGTAATGAGCCTCACACACAGGATGTAGGACCTCTTTAGAAGTGTAACCACAGTTGAAACAGGTCAAAATAACCACTGGGGAGACCCACTTGCCTTACTCAAGTCAGGATTATTTAGGCAGCATTATATGTAATGCATCTCACTCTTGCTTGGTAAATGAAACATTAGACTGTAATGTGTTGCAAATTTGACACCATCTTGGTCTGTTTAATATATATAAAATTTGATTATAGGATTTGGATCAGCTGATGATTGCTGATCTTAAGGGTCATGAAGCCCTGGTTAGCATTGGTCGGAACAGCCGGTTGATTTTCTGTCTGCATGTATGGTATAGGCAGACAAAGAAGGAATGAGTGTTTACATTAAATTGTTATGATAGACGTGATTCGCAGGACCATGGAATCTGAGGAATGTTGTGTATTCCTATGAAAAGACTCATACATAGGGCTAATCATATATTTAACCAAGCATATCTTTGTGGTCAATCAGAACAATTAGCACTTTAAATTTTTAAAGCAGAAGAAAACTGGCACTGACAAATCCTCCCCTCGCACTCTAGTTTCCAGCAAAATATGTAAACTTTCAAATGGGTGGCAGAAACTACTAACCAAATAAAAATCCTTTGACAGAATGAAATATGTCCCAGTAGACAGGATATAAGCTCAAATGCAGTGTGGATTCCTCAGGGATTCAGGGTTTTCATGGCTAAGAATGGGCCTTTTATGGGGGAGACTGCACATGCAAACAAGATTTGTCCATGTAAAGTAAAACCAACGAGTTTACCTTATATGACAGAAATGTATCTGTTATTTGAAACTTTTTTTTTATTATTATTCACGGGTAAAAGAAGCATCACTTAGCAAAACTAATTTTCTGCTGCAGCTAAAGCTCAGGTGTAGAGCCAAAAATGTATATATACAGGAAAAACCCTCTTATCAAAATTGATTAATTAATTCAGCCAGGCCACAGTCCCAAAAAAATCAGGTGATAGTAGCTTATTTACAACAGTCCGTATCACCTGAAGACTCAGCCGATTCTCTTCTCTTCTCTTAGTTTCATGCAGAGTGCCCTTTTTGCTCTAACCAACCTTTGACTTACTTTGGCTGACTTATAAATGTTGCGTTTGCTAGTGGGAGGTCGTGACTTATACTTTCTTTACTTGAAAGAGTTTGGAGGTCTTAGAACAGCGCCATCCCTTCAAAAATAATGAAGCTTCTGCATTTTGAAATAAAAAAATACTGGTTGATGTAGTACTTAACTGAAGTAGCATTGTTATATTAAAGATCCCAAAAGCTCTCAATAACGTACAATAGTCACCATCTGGCTGTCTTAATATAACTTTACATTGCAGGATATGGCTACATCTGTGACTGGCTGTTTCAGTCATTCCTCTGGGGCTAACTGCAGACCTTAATCAGTACACCTGTTGCTAGGAGACATATAAGTCCAAAGCCTCTCTGGCTGGCTGAAAGCTGAGGTATCCTTGTGCGTATTTAACCAGCTTATTTGAGTGCTACTGCACCCACACAAATGTAAGGAGCCCCTCTGGTATTACTGACTGGGCTTACAGATAGATGCAGGCAGACACAACAGATGAGGTACAACAGAGGAAATAATCAATATCACACGAACTGTAAAGCATGCCAAAAAACAAGTGTGCATAAGCGCAACATAGGACTCTGCTGTATTTTTAATACATGTATGAAAAATATCAGTGAGAAAATGTTATGTCCATCTTTAAACCTTTTACCACAGTTAATTCATCTAAATGAAGCTATGGTGTCTGGTGACAAGGATTTGAAACAGATTATGACATAAGCTGTCCAAGACTACATTATATTTCCACCAGCTTGGATGCATTAAATGATTTTGATCCCAGTGCTTGAATGCATGGCCATGACCCCATTACTGTCTGTCTTTGAAATTGTGAGAGTGAATGACAGTGTCTCTAACCCTCCTATTTTAGCAATCTCTGTTTCTTTGCTCTTTCTCTCGTTTTCTTTCTTTCTTTCTTTCTTGCTCTCTCTTATTTTTTTTAAGATTTCACAGTCCTGCCGTGCCTTGACATGTTGCTCCTGAACCCTCTCACTCTGACTAGCCTG